>JANRGW010044014.1:0-26770 GCA_024733675.1 Psilopsiagon aymara | reverse complement strand
TGTTTGGTCTGTGAAGTTTATTGAGTATGCATATAATATCCTCAAAAGAAACTATTAAATACTATGGCTATTTGATAGTCCAAATTTTATTGACTGCTGCAGAGTTTACTCAAGTGTTTTTCCAAGTGGCCTGATAAAATCTAGTTCAGCTGGATTTCTGTGAAACAGCAGCAGCTTGTAATGTACAATTAGGTTATGCACAGGCATGCATTATCATGAATAGGCTTAGGCATAGCTAGCATGTAGAAACTCATTTATGTTTAACAGGATACTATTGCTGATGGAGTGACGCACTTCACTCATAAAAGAAAAGCAACAATATTATTATTGTTATAAAACAGAAATTTAACAAAGTTTGATAGGAAATGTGACAGTGGTTTATCAGATTTCAATTGCAAGGTGCACTGCAGTATTCACTGTGTAGAAGATAGGATCAGAAAAAACTTTTACGGACATCCTGCCGTTGAGTCATGAGGTTAGAAAAGGCTCCCTTTACTTTCTAAACTTCTTTCTGATTGGAGTTTAGGTGCAGCTGGATCCAGACTTAGTCCCAGACTTGGTCAACAGTTTCTATCTAAAGGATTATGTGTGCTCAGTCAGTCATTACTATCGCTTCACTAAGATTTCAAAATTTCACTGTGCTTATTCCCAATTCATTTACAAAGTATCTGATGCAATAAGGATTCCCTCAGCCCCAAGGACTAACTGGGAGAGGCGTTGCTACTCAAGAGGGGCATTCAATTCCCACTCTTGCAGGAGAGCTCAATGGGCCTTGGGTTGTCCATTATTTATGGAGTAAGACGATTGACTTATATTTGCATAGCAAAAAAGTTGGGGCGTGATCAAATAGCCCTCAGCTGTTAGGCAAGATTTAGATATTGGGTTATCTGTATTAGATTGTCTTAGATATTGTGTTATCTGTCTTCCCAAAAGCCAGCTTAAACCAGATGCAGCCACTGTTACTACCACTGGTGGCTATTGCTCAAAAAGAAAAGAAGGGGGAACACACCACCACAGATAGTAAAGTCAATGCAGTATTCATGGCCAAAAGGAAAGCAGATCAGTTTACACAGCAGTTTCAGTATTTCATGTTTTCCTATTCATACTGAAAAATACTAAGAATAATGATTTTTGACACTGAAAAAATGAATGTAAACATAAATAAAGTAATTTTGTTTTTCATTATTGATTACAGCACACACAGTGATTATTGTTCCCTTCTTTTCTTTTACCTTTAAAGGATTCATAGTATATTAACATATCTGCACTTTTGCATGCTAGCAGTAAACTTTTTAAACTACTGACAGATGAATCTAAAATTAGCAGTTCATCTGGGATTGTGAACATCTTAGATTGTAATTTGAAAAAGAACATCACAAGTACATTCGTACATACAGTAAATTCGTACAGCATGTGTATGTGTGTATTTTTCTACCCTCCATCTTTGGAACAGAAGACCAAGCATTTCTGGTTTTAAAAGAATGTGGTACAGATAAAAATATTCCATTATTTATTTCAAAACCTTTTGACAGTTCTTTTACCTCTGGGTTGCGCCAACTACTGGTATTGAAATAATGTTCTTTCAAAGGTCTTATGAGAGCTAGGCATTCAGCTACTGTCAGACATGAAAGTCAGAAATCTGATTATACTTCTATTGGAATATTTGTGACTATAATGTGAAGCTGACTTCTTAGAGCTGCAGTTGGTAACTAATTGGCTGACTATCATATTTTGAAAAAAAAGGTAACTAGAACATAGCTGGCATATATAAACTTGCATTGGCATTTTTCTATTTAAATTTTATTCAAATATACCTCACAGGATATTGACTAGAAGTCCATGATTAGAAAAGAAGTCAAAGCCCACGAAAATCAAACAGAATTCTGTTAATTTCACACTGGATTTTCTTTTCTTCATGGATAAAAGGCACTTTAATTAATTTGGTTTTAAAAAAGTTTCAAATGCCTATATGGTAGTGGAGAGTATCACTTCACTCTAAATATATAGTAATGCAAGGTCAATAATGCTTCTTGGACTGCAAAAGTTAGTAAGAAAATGGAGTACAAGCAGATTGGTAGGGAGGTTTTCAGGTTGCCAGCATGCTGTACGATGCCAAACCATGACTCATGATTTTTTTTTCTGTTCTTTGGTCATTGGCAAGCAGAGTACCTTTTAAAAAACATGTATCTGATTCATCATAACCGAAGGCTGCAAGTTTTTGGGTGACTTTTGTTCTCTACAGACCAGTCAATTCTAGGCAGTTTTTTGAATATTGCCAAGCTCAGGAGAGGAAAATCTACTTGTTCTCTCAGATCAAGGGACATCTGTCACTCTAACATCAAACTTATGAACAAGACAGATTATCTCAGAATAAGTTAGAAGACTTTAATTTTGATATTAAACTTATATTGTGCAAAATTGGGAGTTCTCTGTCAGTGAGTAAACAAAATAGAAGATTCAGGATCTATTGCACAAATACTGAAGAAAGAAATAGTGCAAATTAGAGAACTGTTTACACATATACAATGAGCTGCATAATAGAATAAAGAAGGGCTACTAAACAAGAAGTGTGAAAGAGGAATCAACTTAGTTTCATGTATTTCCAATATAAAGGCTATTTGCAGCCACTACATCATATTTTATTAAATCATCAAGAAGTCAGTATTTTGTAAGGAGTCATGGTGCTAAGGATACTAGGATAAAATGTGTTCACAACAGCAGAAAACGTAAAGTATCATATGACTTTTTATCTTGAAAAATAAAGAACAGTAGCCTCAATACACCTTTCTTCAAAATACTTTACTTCAGGGAATACGATTTTTGCATGAAGATGATGATTAACAATACACACAATGTCATATATGTAAGTTTTTGCACATTTTAGGTCTGTGTATATTGATCTAAATTCATTTAGTTACATAGAAACAGCATTAAAGTAACAGAAAGTTGTTCCTTTAGCCTGATTGTTTTCTTACAAATCAAAGATCCTTTTCAGAAGATTTTTCAGAGGCAGAGAATTGCCTCTCAATAAGGGCCATGGAAAAATTAAGCCATATTTTTACTTAGAGAATAGTCACTAGGCTTGCATATCACTTTTACAGGGGAACCCTAACCTTTGTTTACATAATTTCAGTGTGTTCATGACTGCAAAAAGCCACACAGTGTGTTCAAAGCAGAAAAGGTTTTGAGTAAGACCTATCCCAATGCATAAAAAAGAGGCAATAGTTCAGTGAAACACTTCTTCTGTAGCTGAATTAAATAAATGGATACCTAAAAATAATCACCTCTCTTTCCTAATGCCAATCTAAATTGTTTCTTTCTTGTTCATTTGACTGTGATGAAATTTACAATTGAAGAAAACCTTTCCTAATTTCTTTGTCATGGGAGAGAAAGTCTCTGGATTGTATTTATAGTAGGCACTGGTAGCTTCCATAATGGTAGCTACACTGTATTGTAGTCAGTTTTTTTCATTTTTTTTGTGTGTGCCTGTGTGCTATTTTCTATGAGCTTACTGAGTTAAGACT
Organism: Psilopsiagon aymara; assembly: GCA_024733675.1. NCBI lineage: Eukaryota > Metazoa > Chordata > Aves > Psittaciformes > Psittacidae > Psilopsiagon > Psilopsiagon aymara. Next base: position 23,246 of record JANRGW010044014.1, on the reverse strand, counting down.
TATCCTTGATAACTCTGTCTGCATATGGAGTTTTCAGATATACTATGTCTATGAGTTTCAAGAGTCCCTCAGCCTACTCTCTCAGGTATGAATATTCAGATGCTACTTAGTTGTTCCACAAAAATATTTCTTTTCAATATAGTATTGTAAGCTCTAAGACAATACTTAAGTGAAGTTAAAAGAGTTGGTGTTGCAAAAAATATGGGTGAAGAGTTGTGGGTATGGACAAGCAGACTCTTGCACATGTGGTAGGATAGATTATTTGGCTTATACATCTTGTGTGGAATCAATGGCTCCTTATGTGCATACTAGGAAGTGATGATGAGCTCTGAATGATGAGCAAGGGGAGCTTTACCTTCCATTGAAAAAGCACATGCAGATCCTTATTTCTTCTGTTATTTTATATACTAGATTTACTAAAAAACAAGCAGGGTCCTATGAAAGTTCATATTTTGAAGACTACTCTGTAAACTGTAAGCCTAATTTAAAATTAACATCCTTTATATGGAAAACATTCTTCAAAGTAATCTCGAGGTGGTACTACTAAGTTCTGACTGAAAGGGTGTGAGAAAGCTTTCCACTGCTTCTTACGGGTGTCCTTGCAGTCTTCAGAATTTTCCTGAATGAAGGGAATGTATTGATAGGAAAAAAACCAATGGATTCCAGAAGAGCCTTCCTGGGTAATTTCTAGTTGTACAAAAAATTTATGAATTATGTCATTAAGACTCAGATCTTTCTTTTGTAATGTATACCATTTGAAAATAAAAACATGCACAACTTGACATATAAACCAGAATTTAACAAAACATTGTACACAGCTTTAGAACATTCTCTTTTAATGGTTTTATACAAGGCCTACATGCGTAATAGGATTAAAACTTCTATCTCTACATGTATATACTAATAAGAAGACTCACTATTTTAGGGAGAATTATGCACAGTATATGTATAGTTAGAGGGATATGATCTCATTTCTGATCTATGGAAATGATGTACTTAAGAGATAAAGAGAAATGACATAAGAGCTTAAGGCCTTTTAGAAATTAAGTAAGCCTGACAGTTTTAGATGTTATTCATACAGCTTCACAAATTTTAGAATTGTCAGGGCAATTAATAAAGGTGACTGTTTAAAGTACAGGATATAAATTCCACGTCAGTTCCACACTGTCCATGCAGATGTACTTGTAGAAACACATTCTTTATAATAACCTGCTTAATGATTCATAAAACTATGGTAGAAACCCAGTATTTTTATAAACTTTTAAAATATGCAGTTGTGGAATGACGAACATTATTGGTAACTATTCTCAATGATTTTTAGTTGTGTAATTATACACAACTAAAAATCCTAATTTCCTAATCATAGGAAATGCTTTCCTATTCTTAGTAGTTGGTTTCTAAAATTTTTTTTTTTGTGATCAGGTTTTACTCTTCTGGCTACTACCTGAAAACAAAGAATGATGTTTTAACATATGAGTATCTATCTCTGTAGATATTCTCTATCTCAAACAAATTAACCACAGGTGAAGTGTGCAAGGTGCCGAGTACAATGTCCTTATGTAGGTAGGGACAATCCCAAGCACAAATACAGGCTGGGCAGAGAACAGATTGAGAGCAGCCCTGTGAATAAGGACCTGGGGGTGTTGATTGATGAGAAGCTCAACATGAGCCGGCAGTGTGTGCTCGCAGCCCAGAAAGCCAACCATATCCTGGGCTGCATCAAAAGGAGCATGACAAGCAGGTTGAAGGAGGTGATCCTGCCCATCTACTTTGCTCTCATGAGACCCCACAGGAATACTGTGTTCTACAGCCCAAAATGTAACAAGTGTATGGGCCTGTTAAAGTGAGTCCATAGGAGGGCCAAAAAGATAATCAAAGAACTGGAGCTCCTCTCCTTTGAAGACAGGCTGAGACAGCTAGGCTTGCTCAGATAGAGAAGAGAAGGCTCCAGAGAGACCTTACAGCAGCTTCCAGTACCTAAAAGGGGCATGCAAGAAATCTGAAGAGGACATTTTACAAGTGGGTGAAGGGACAGAACAAGAGGGAATGGCTTTAAATTATAAGTTGGTAGATTTAGATTAGATATTAAGAAGAGGTTCTTTACAGTGGTGTTGAGAAGAGGTTGCCCAGAGAAGATGCGAACACTCCATCCCTGTAAGTGTTGAGCAACCTAGTCTAGTAGGATGTGCGCATTTGTGTGGCAGGGGAGTTGGAACTAGATCTTTATGGTCCCTTCCTACTCACTAGATCTTTATGGTCCCTTCCTACCCAAACCATTCTATGAATCTAAGTGTGAGCACCTGTAATATGTTTGGTAAAAAATTAGAAAGAATCTGACTTGCAATTCATAAATTCAAAATGAATCAAGAATACGATGATTTATTTGCCTGGACACAGGTAGCTGAGAATCTTTGAGCTTTAAGAGTCTGTCATGGCTTAAGTCCATTCAGCCACGTAGCTTGCTAGCTCAATCCTCCCCTCTTCCTCCCCCCCCTTCCAGAGGGACAGGGAGGATAATTGAAAGAATGTAACCCCCACGGGCTGAGATAAGAACAATGCAGTAACAAAGGAATAACACAAACCACTGCTGCTACCAACAATACTAATAATGATAAGGGAAATAGCAAGGGAAGAGAATACAACCGCTCACCACTCGCCAACCGATACTCAGTCCTACCCAGCAGTGATCTAACACTTCTGGGTAACTGTCTCCAGTTTGTACAGTGAGCATGACGTGCTGTGATATGGAATACCTCTTTGGCTAGTTTGGGTCAGGTGTCCTGTCTCTGCTTCCTCCAGGCTTCCGCTCCTCCCTGGCAGAGCATGAAACTCAGAAAGTCTTTGGTCAGACTAAACATTACTAAGCAGTAACTAAGCACATCGACGTTATCAGTGCTGTTCCCAGGCTGACAGTCAAAACCACAGCACTGTACCAGCTACAAAGAAGGAGAAAAATGACTGCTACTGATGAACCCAGGTCACAGTCAAATGTCTGCAAGTCAAGATAGAGTGGCAAGGCTCATTAAAAGTAGCAAAATAGAATCAAAGAAGTGATGTGTTGAAATGAATGGAAATTGTTGCTTTTCCTTAGTAACATGTTATCTTTCTCTATTATTTTGCTAAATTACATATCTTTTCTGTGGAAAATTGCTAAAAGAGCTCATCCTAATATGCAAAAGCATATATACATATGTCTATATGCATGTATGCGTACATGTGTTTGTCTATATGTATTTATGTATATGTGTGCACATATATACATGTATATGCATGTATATATGCATGTATGTATAGGACAAGACCTCAGTAGCCTTCACCACATGAAACAGTATGTCACAATGCCCCTTCAAAGGCAAATGAAGCCATCTGGAGAGCTAACAGCTAAAAAGAAGTTACAGGAATCTGAGTGGTATTGAGGTTGTATCAAACAATCTTTAAAGTAATCCAGGACACAATGAGAACCAACCAGAAATGTTATTCTCCACAGGGTAAACACACTGAACCACCAGAGCTTTTGCTGCTCACCAAAAGGTTTTGCATCTCTGTGTCAATAGGATGGACAAGGAAGTAATATTTGCAGCATATAAAACCATCCCATGCAGTGCTGGAGGAATGAGGAAAATCTTCCCTGCATAGAATAAACATTTTCCTGTAGCCCTACTGTAACTGCTAATTACTTGTTTATGAGCACAAAGAAAATAATCCCTTAAGCACAAAATATGCCTTGAAGAATACCCTATCCCCCTAAAGTAGAATGTTTTTTATCAAAGCATTGTTTCATGCAAATGCTATGCAATCTCGTATGGATAGATATCAAAACACGATGCTAACATCTGTAAAACAGACAATTACAATCAACCCATTTTTCTTGCCACAGAACAAGATAGGCAGTTTTAAAAGGACTGCCTGCAATCATTGTGCAAGAATAAACACTAATATTCCACAATTCATTTTCCTCAGAAATAAAGTATGTGAAACTGCACATACTCATCCCTACCCCTGTCACATTGAACAGACTGAATTGAGATCTATATTTTCTCATTTATATTTTTGAAGAATCCTACACTTCATTGTGATTGACATATTTTCTTGAGGACAAGGTTTCCCTTGTGTGTTTTGTGGAGGGTATTTGGCCTGGAATGCTTTCAGTTTCTAAAGCAAGCATTTGCAGATATAAATTAAATGCAAGATCTGCCCAAGGGAACAAATTGCAAGAGTTGCAGTGGATGTTTATCGTTCTTAAAAAACAACCATTAACAGATCTTAAGCAACCTAGGAGTTGTTTAGCTGAATTTTGTTTCCTGAGTTTCACTCGGATAAGGAAAAAAGGAGGTGAGAGAAATTGCAGGAGGAGGAGCTGATCTGTCTCAAGGTGGAGCTGTATCTTGTATTAAATGACACTGGCAGATTAAAGCTCCCTGGTGGGGAAGGGCTTAAAGGCTGAGTCAAAAGCCAAGAAGTCTCTTTATTTACGCCTACCTCCCTGCCCGTGGCAATCTGACTAATAACAAACTGCGCTAACAAGAAAGACTAGAATGAGCGGAGAGCACACAGAAGCAGCTTGCATTTAAAAATCTGACAAACTAAGTGATCAAGTTAAGCTCTGTGGAGCATTTTGTTTGTTTACTGCATCCAAATGCTTGCAAACAGTTAACTATATGCCGATAAATCAGCATAGCTGTGAAGTACGCTGTGAATTTTAATTGAGGAAGAAGGACAGCTACTCACAGGATAGTCTAATGCACAAGCTGCCGGAAGATTTTTTCAATTGAATGCTTTGTACTTTGTCTTCTGAACAAGGATTTTGACTTTATGGAGCTGTAGTATTGCCAGAGCTTGCAGCAAAGTGAAACTCAGAAGAAAGTTTGCATTTTTTCACAGGGAAAAATTGCATCGCATTGAAACAGCTGCTTCAGCTGTGCATTAGAGAGCGCTTCAGGGAGCATTACTGGTGTACAGGTAAGAGAGATTCCAGTTAGCTAATAAACTTAACAGTGGAATTTATTTCTCAGTAATTGTGTAATTTATTTTTATGCACGACTTTTTGTAACTTTTACGTTAAATGATGGCTGTTTGTACTGTTTTTTCAAACAGTCTGCCAGTTGTATTTATTCAAACTGCGGGCTGTGGAGAGAGAGAGAGAGAGAGAGAGAGAGTGTGTGTGTGTGTGTGTGTGTGTGTGTGTCTGTGTGTTTGTGTGTGTGTGTGTGTGTGCGTGTGTGTGTGCGTGTGTGTGTGCGTGTGTCTGTGTGTGTGTGTGTGTGTGTCTTAAGGAAAAGCTGATTTCAGATCCCCTGAGGGAGGACGAAAGGGTGTTTGTTTTTATTTCCTGAAGTGAAAGAATGGTCTTAAATGCATGTCTGACTGTGATTTCCTTCAGAATTTGATAAATAATCCCGATGGCTTTTAGAAATTACTGGTTCTTAACTTGAGGCTTTGAAATTCTTCAACATGTAATTTTTAAATAGCTGAATTAAAACATCCAAATGAACAAACCCCCCAATAGCAAGCTATTTCAATGTTTTGAAACCACGTTGATTATTATTTGTCAAGCATGTAATGCCTTTACTATAAGGTGACTACTTCTGAAAGCATTCAACTTTGCCTCGTAGAAAAGACTGTGATTTTTTCAGACCTTTAGAATGCTTACTGCAAAAAGCTTAGTTACAGTATGCAGTTAGTAGTGACTTTCACGAAAGCAGGTAAAATGAACAAACTTAAGTTACCTTGTAGAATTTGCTGAAAAACCTCACCATGTGAAAGAGAAAAGGTCAACTTTGTCAAGACTTTAAAATTAAATTTTACTTTATTGTGAATTCTTTCAGTTAAATGTTGATGACCTTAAAAGCAACTTTTATTTTCCACTAGTAGCCCACTGAAAGCTTCGTTGCATATTCCCAAGTGTTAAGACCAAAGAATAAAAAAAAGAATACAATAGTCCTATTAATTTTTGCTCTGAACATATGTGTGTGTGAGAGTTCCGGCAGTGGTGCTCACAAATGTATGACGGTGATTAAAATGGGAATGTTTTCCAATTGGTTACAAATGTTGTCACTTTCATCTCTGAGAGGAGGGCTCTCATTTTTATAAGCTAATTTCTCATATGCACTAGAATGCAACATGCTTTTCAGATTATATTTTTCCCCCTTTATTTTTGCTCAGGGACTTTTTAACTGCAGTTTAAATTTGATGCAGATTGAAGTTGGAATTCCTACAGAGAAAAAGTGTCCAGAAATAAAGTCTAATTAGTCATACAGTAGGTTTGAAGCTGGCATCTGTGTCAAGAGCCTACATTTTTTTTATCTTGGGTCACTGGAAGGGATATTGATGCATGTAAAACAATGATTAATCTCTAGCTTAATATGCTCCTAGAATTATTCTGCATACTTCAAAATAGCAACTTGACATGTTGTTTCTCAGCCAGTACTTCTGGGGAAAATAAAGACATATATGTTAAGCATAAGCAGCTAGAGTTCAAGGAGTGATATATGAGACAAAAAAAAATTATTTGTAGTACAGAAACAAAGATGAAAGTTCATATTTTTAAGGACATTTTTTCTCACACTATGAATTTCACTTACTATTCTAAAATCATGCATCCACTCCCACTTACTAGGAACTTCTAATGGATAAAAACATAGTTCACTGTGCTGTTGTTCATTTTTGCATGTGTGTGATACTCATACCACAGCACTTGTGCCTACATGTATAAATCTTTGCAATCTGTTTTAAGAGAAGCCTTGAGAAATGATGTTGCTAATAATAAATGTACATGATAATTAAAATATATATTGGTGAGATGCCGAATCATCTGGCTACACTATAAGAGTGTTCATGTGTGTAATTGAATAGGTGCTTGTAAAAAGTTCTAATCTGTCAGAAATTAACACTTCATCTGGTTATGCAGTAACATTGTGTACTTCATGTTTCAATAGCTTTCTTTGAAAGATTAAGTGACCCTTATTAGATTACTTAAGAAAGTTGATTAGTTCAGTCCTAGAATAAATAGCTCACCCCCAAAAAAGTTCTTGTGTTTTAAATCTTCCATTCCATTGAAAAAGTATTTATTCTTTTTTAGCAAATGTGGGAATATTCAATTAAAGATTATAAACAGTGATTTCACTCCATCTCATATGTCGAGAATTACCAGTGTACTTGTTAAATAAACAGCCTTGAAAGAAAAAGAAAACCAAAACAAAAATCTTCAAATAAAATGTGGCATAAAATAATTCACACCAATTATAACAATGTGCAAATTTTTCTTCTGACTCCATAGTTGTACTGTAATGATTAATTTATCAGGTATTTCAAAGTTCAAGATCATTTTGACAGATTATAGTTTAAGTTAGGTAACATACAGTTCATAATTGGTGGTCATTTTTAACTTGTAAAGCACAGTTGGTACCTTGTATGTTTCAGGTGCTCTGTAGTAATTAATGATTGTAATAGCTGGAAGGAGTCTAATAATCTAAAAATAATGCTTGACCCTTGCCTACCTATTTCTTCTGACATGTACTGCATTGTCAGTTTGTTCTTTTTTATTTTAATTGTGTACACAATTATTTAATGCATATGCTATCGACAAACATATTACACTAGTATGTGCTGTGTTTCTGCTTTCACTTAATATCCACAAACTATAATATATGCATTGACATTTCAGTAAAGAAAAATGAATATTTTTGTGTACTTTTTTTTTGGCTTGGAGGTACAAAGGCTGCAGAGGAAATGCCTTTGATTTATACACGTAATGCAGAACCAAAGGAGAAATTCCCTGTATCCTGACTGAATGGACTTGTTCTCACCACATATTGCTGAGCCAAACCAAATCCTATTTCTTCTCTTCAGCAGCTGGACAACATTAAGTTGAGCTTAGCAATGTACTAAAAAGATCTGCAGTGCTATATGGTGACACAAAGCAACTATCCAAAATATTATATTAGCCTTGGTATGAGTTGCTTTGGGCAGTAAGTTACTACTTTTGTCCACTGGCAAAATATTCTATATGGTATGTAAACAAAGTCAACACACTCCTGATTACCTCCTACTTTGAGTATCAGCATGAAAGTACTGAAGCACTCCCATTATTATTGTTTATTGATTCAGTACATTAAATTATATTTTTATCTCTTTAGAAAATAATTCAAATGTCTTTCATGGTATAATATTGTTTGCAAAGTGAGGTAGCTCAATGAGAATTACTAGAAATTGTTATATCTCCTCTGCATCACAGAAATAAAAATAAAAATCAACCCTGTGAAACCATTACCAGATTACTTTTCCTTTTTCTTCCTTTTTTTTATTTTCTTATTTATTTCTTTTTTATAGAATCGGCTGGGCATCATGAAGCTCTGGATTTTTATTCTATATTCAGTTGTCATTGCATCTGATCCTTTCCACTCACAGCCTTCTTTTTCTTCAGTCAGAGGATCTTGTCAGAGTTTGTGTTCCTGTGAAGAAAAGGATGATACCATGATTATAAACTGTGAAGAAAGAGGCATCAAAATGGTAGCAGAAATAAATGTCCCACCATCACGGCCCTTCCATCTTAATCTGTTAAACAATGGCCTGACTATGTTACATGTGAATGATTTTTCTGGCCTTGTTAATGCTATCTCTCTACATCTTGGTTTTAATAATATTGCAAATATTGAGCCTGGGGCTTTCAATGGTCTCAGCCTTCTTAAACAACTTCATATCAATCACAATTCTTTAGAAACACTTAAAGAAGATATGTTTAATGGACTGGAAAATCTGGAGTTTCTTCAAGCAGACAACAATTTCATCACAGTGATTGAAGCAAGTGCCTTCAGCAAGCTCAATAGGCTTAAAGTGCTTATTTTGAATGATAATGCCATTGAGTATCTCCCTCCAAACATATTTCGTTTTGTGCCATTGACCCATTTAGACCTTCGTGGAAACCAATTACAGACACTCCCCTATGTTGGCTTTTTGGAACACATTGGTAGAATACTAGACCTTCAGTTGGAAGACAATAAATGGGCCTGTAACTGTGATTTGCTGCAGCTGAAAACATGGCTAGAAAACATGCCTCCTCAGTCAATTATAGGTGACATTGTATGTGATAGTCCTCCAGTTATCAAAGGTAGCATCTTAAGTCGGTTGAAGAAAGAATCACTTTGTCCTACTCATCCTGCCAACGAACTTGAAGATCCTTCAGGGTCACTGCCCTTGGTTGTAACCACCTCTATCAGTGATAGTCACGTATCAACTAAGGTGATTCCTATTCTGAAAGCTCCTACTAAAGAACCAAGTTTAGTGCTTCATACTTCAAAGCCTACTACTGAGTTTCCAGGAATCTACTGTCCTGTCCCCTGTCACTGCACCAGCCATATGCTCTCAGGAGTTCTCATGCACTGCCAGGAGCGAAATATTGAAAGCTTGTCTGATTTAGGACCCCCTCCTCCAAATCCTAAAAAGCTTATTCTAGCTGGAAACATTATTCAGACATTACTGAAATCAGATCTTGTGGACTATGCCAGCCTGGAAATGCTTCACCTGGGGAACAATCGCATTGAAATCCTAGAAGAAGGATCTTTCACAAATCTGACTAGACTTCAGAAATTATATCTCAATGGCAATCATCTTACAAAGCTGAGTCAGAATCTATTCCTTGGCCTTCAGCACCTTGAATACTTGTACCTTGAATATAATGCCATCAAAGAAGTTTTGCCAGGGACATTTAATGTAATGCCGAAACTTAAGGTCCTTTATTTAAATAACAACCTTCTGCAGGCTTTACCACCCCATATCTTTTCAGGTGTTCCACTCACCAGATTAAATCTGAAAACAAACCAATTTTCTCATTTGCCTGTGAGCAATGTCTTGGATGAATTGGATCTGTTGGTACAAATTGAACTTGAAGACAACCCCTGGGACTGTACCTGTGATTCTGTTGCATTGCAAAAATGGATACAAAAACTGAGTAAGAATACAATGATGGGTGATATTTTTTGTAAATCTCCAGGACACTTAGCAAAAAAAGAGCTGAAATCCCTGAACAGTGAAGTCTTGTGTCCAGGTTTAATAAACAGCCCTGCTTTACCAACTCATGCCAGTTTTGTAGTTGTGACAACTTCTACTAGTACTGCCAACACCGCCGACACCATCTTGAGATCCCTTACAGATGCTGTCCCACTTTCTGTTCTAATACTAGGACTTCTAATTGTGTTTATAACTATTGTATTTTGTGCAGCAGGAATAGTTGTTCTTGTTCTTCATCGGCGACGAAGATGCAAGAAGAAACAAGTGGATGATCAAATGAGGGATAGTAGCCCCGTTCATCTTCAGTATAGCATGTATGGGCATAAGACAACACACCACACAACAGAACGCCCATCTGCAACTCTTTATGAACAACGCATGATTACTCCCATGGTTCAGGTCTACCGCAGCCCATCCTTCAGCCCGAAGCATACTGAGCAACAGGAGGAGGGAAGTGAGAAGGAAGCTAATGATTCCAAACACCTCTGCCGAAGTCTCCTGGAAAGAGAGAACAGTTCACCTCTTACAGGTTCAAATATCAAATATAAGGCTACAGATCAATCTGCAGAGTTTCATCCTTTTCAGGATGCCAGCTGCTTGTATAGAAACATTCTTGAAAAAGAGAGAGAACTTCAGCAACTAGGGATCACAGAATATCTGAGAAAAAATATTGTCCAGTTCCAGCCTGACATGGAAATTCATTATCCTGGAACACATGAAGAGCTGAAGCTAATGGAGACCCTTATGTACTCCAGGCCAAGAAAGGTTATTCTAGAACAAACTAAAAATGAATATTTTGAACTCAAAGCTAATTTACATGCTGAGCCTGACTACCTGGAAGTCCTGGAGCAGCAAACATGAAGTGACAGTACTTCGGGCTGGGGCCGAATTTCTGTAGTTCTATTTTAAAGATGGGACCACTGTAAATAAAAGTGCCTTATAATAACATGTCAACAGTCAGAACTTAAGCACAGCAGTAATCCTAGCAAAAAAACTCAGGGATCACTGTGGGAAGCCATGGGGTTGTGTGCAGGCAATATGTCTTACCCCAAGTTAAACATGAACTTTGTGTGAATGAACTGTAGGAGGAAGGTTGGTTATTGAAATATTCCTCAACATTTTAAAAAAGTGTGTATGGCACTCTTCATTCTGTACTTGACCTGTAAAAAAATATGTTCCCTTTACTTTTTCTTTTTCTCCCCAATTTAATAAGGTTTCTTTTTAAAAAAAAAAAAAAAAAAAAAAGAAAAAATCCCACCTGTGTTCGTAGTTACAAGGTTAGATTCGATTGGTTAGGTTAGTACATGCACTGCATTCATGACCATTGTCTACAGATGCATCTTACATACCTTTATTACAAATATGAAAGAGTTAAAATGTTGTCATACTAAATGTCAGTTAAAAAAAAAAAAACACAACAAAAAACTCACACAGAAAAAGAAAATATTTTTCTTTGTGCACCCAGAACCTGCAAATATTTAACTATTTTGCAAGAAACTTCATTGTGTGCATTCTGTATCAGTATGTGGAATGAAAAATAGTGTAACTGATTTTACCCAACATCTTCAATGAAGAAAAAAGCAAGCGTTTTGAAGAAAAAAGCAAACCTTTTGCTACTTTCCCTATCTGATAGCTTTACCTAAGTTTGGACAATCTTTTCTTGAGCTGCTGCTATAAAATATTGTGTATCACTGGTGTTTCAACTCATAATCCTGGGCAATTTGAAAAGCTACTGAGAATCAGCTGTAAATATGTTACTGTGTTTAATAAGTTTGATTTTTTAAAAAATATATATCTATATCTATATATAAGTAACTTCTGTGCTGGCTTTAAATATCCTTGAAAAACACGAGTTTGCTGTGGCTAGGAACTTCCAAGTGCAAATACAGATCCTTTTCCATCCTACCCAAAAGCAGCTCCCAGACAGAACAACCGCAACAGTACACACATGTGGAAAAATGATAGTATTTAGCTGTTTGTACAAAAAAAATAGGTTATATTTTCTAAAATTAGAAGAACCTAATGTGTTGTGGAAAAAAAAAAAAGGTAAAAAAAAAGTAGAACACTGCAGGTTTATTTTTGCAATGAATTCTTGCTAGATTTATATTTGCTATTTATTCTGTATAATTTTGTATTTTTTTTTCAATTGACAAGAAAAGAAAAAGCTTATTCCTGGCTGCCTTTCAAACAAATCAAGGAACTGCTCTCTATCAATGAAAAAGAAATAAAGAGTTTTTTTTAATGTCTTTTTCTTAAAGGTCGCTTTTTAAAGAAGGAAGCAACTCCTGCATGCACAAGTTTAAAATTGGGAAAGAAACACAATGATTCTCACTCTTGTCATATGGACAGAAGCATCTTGTCCAGAGTGCAGTAATTCCATTCAATTTTTGTGCATGACTGACATGGTGCCAAAACACAAATTCTGACCTGCTTTTATCTTTCTCTAAGCAAATCTTTTGTAAACTGACTATGCATGAACTGGGTTTTTTTCCTAATTTGTATTTGTAGAGCTGAAGATCAGCGTCATTCATACATGTCCACCTATGTATGCTAAAGTTCTCATTGAAGTCCTGACAAACTCAAAAGATATTGTTTAGTTCACCTTACTGTTGATGTCTTACCTGTTTGTTTATACAAATATGAGTTCTTCATATTGTTTGTACATATGTCTCTGAGAGAAAATTTCCTTTACTACATACAAAATTCATATTCTCAGTTCTTACAAATCTCTATAGAGTTAATGACCTTGATGGTGTTAGACTAATTTGTGTAATTTGAGGATCTGACCACATGTTGTTTATGTTAGCAAATCAACTTCCTTATTAATATTTTTGAGGTGTCATAAATTTGCTATGGAAGTAAAAAAATCAAATTTTCAGTTGTTAGAGAACAACTATTATTTCCTCTTTCTATGACTGCAAATAATTTAGTTCAGAAAACCTTTGTATTTAGGAGGATTAGGAAGAGTAACTCTGGTTACTACAATAAAATATATCTGTCTTACTGTTATCATTATTCCAGATAAGTAAACAGAATGCTAAGTATTATTTGTGCAGGTGAGAGTGAGACAAAAGGGCAAATGCAGCTACATAAACTTTACGTTAGCTTAATTATCTAAATAACTTTCAGTTATTTTTATCTGGCCTTGCATATTCACGACATGTGAACGGGCTTCATAGAGGTGTCATGCAACTGATGGAAACCCATGCCCTGATACAGAGGAGCAACTGAAATCTTGATGGGATGGCTTAGAGCATCAAAATGACACTAGATACCTACATTTAAGCAATTTACTTTCCAAAAGAAAAAAAACAAACTGAGCAACTTCTTTATTTGAAATAGTTAAGACTCACTGAAAAATCAAATTCAGTGAATGGAAGTGATACTAGAAAACTAAATATTAAATCAGACCCTCTAACATTGTTCATTGTATGCATTTTCAGAGATCTCAAATTAGTACAGAGGAAAAATACCCAACAAAAACACAGAACAAAACAGTTCATGGTACTTGATTACAGAGTTTAGTGTTTCAGTTTCTTTCATTTCAGTTGTTATTTCCATTAGTAAAAAATGGGAGTACAAAGTATACCCTGCAATTGGCAAGATGAAGGGACATGATGATTCCAGCCCTCAAGCTTTGATTTAAGTGAAATAGCTTCAGACTAAAGGCAATTGCCACATGCACAGATGTCACTTTGCTTAGCTGCTAACAGTTATTTGGCAGAATGTTGAGGACAGGACAACTGTGTGGCAAAACATTCTTTGTTGCAGTCTCAAAGCATCAGAAAGAAGAGTGATCTAAATGAATGTCAAATCAACTCAGTTATATAGCTTTATCAGAGCATCACTCAGCAGAATTAAAGTGAGCTTTAGCTTTAAGCTTTCCCTTAGCAGAGAGATTCACATAATTCACATGTGAGGGCAACTGTACTCTGTGGCAGTCTGCAACTCTGCAAATGGTTTTTGCAGTATCTAGGAATCATTAGAATGTGACATGTTACCTACTTTCCCATCATCTGTCTCTACTGGACTGGCATGTACTGAAAGTTTGCAGGAGGAGGGAGGGGTCTGCCTATAGCCTCACCCCTTAATAACCTTCTCAGACAGTGATTTTTCCAGCTATGAAGAAACTTTATATTGCCAGCACAAAAAGGGAAGAGAATATGGCCTTATGTGATTATTCTCCAGGTGAATACTATCAGTATCTGATGATAAAAATAAACTTATGTCATAAGAAAGGTATAATGTCCCAAGAAAAAAAAGATGCAATATCTGATTCTAAAAGTTCCTTGGAGCGTTTTCATTATAACAACTAGAAATGTATCCTTACTGTTACTTGTGTTTGCAGAAAGTTGGGAGGGATATTCAGAAATTTTTTAATACCCCTGTCTCTTTTTATTTTTTTTCTAATGGCAAGGCACAGTTAAGTGGTCTGATACAATTCACTTAGCTAGAATAACAGAGGTTGGAAGGCAAAGCGTATTTGACAGCTTGCAACTAAATGGATATATTTTTCTCCTAACAGCACAATAGTTTAATTGAGTGTGACAACAGTACTTCACCAAGCACACTGTATATGGCAACTATGTTATTGTTAGGGAACCTCAAGGTAACCAACACTACCATTTTTCCCCTCACATCTGAGTGAAGAAATTATATTACATAACACTATAGACCTGTTCCCTAAATAAACAAATATTAATGCAATTTATTACATTTTTAATAACTTTTTAAATATTTTCAAGTTTATAAAAGTCAAATGTATTTTTCTTTCTTTTTCTTGCTATTTTCTTTTTCTGCTATAGGTATTTGTCATACAGACTTTTAGTACCAATACTTAAATATGCATTACTTGCAGTGATGCTTCTCCAAGCTTCTAAACAGCTTGAAATACACAAAAACAAAACCAACCCTCCAAATCCCCTTCCATCAAAACCTGCAAATTTACACATAAATTGAAGTATTAATCCAATATTTTCACACATTATTCTCCACTGGAATGACAGATCAACCTTTCTGTAACCAAATTCCAGGCTGGAAATGAGTTCATACTTTTTATCAGTGATGTGTCAAAACTACCAGATTCTAAACCAAAGCTTTTTCACCTGCAGTCACTTCTTCTTGATTGCAATTTAAGGATCAAGTTATGGCCACTCTTTGCATGACAAAGAAGTCCCCAGTATTACCCCAAACAAGGGGTGTTTACTATATGCAAGTTATTTGTATTTATTTAGTAGAGATTATTAATTGTATTCTAAACTGAAAAGATAAATTTGTCTGGGATAGCAAACCATCTTATAAAGATCCACTTCTGGTGAGTTAATAAAAAAGGGGTGTTTATCACAAGTAAAACATTATTTCACAGGTTAAAGTAATAGAGCCAAGGGAAAAATGCAGATTGAATCTCAAAGTCATCATCAGAAAGGATTCTGGATTATCATTCTGAGAATGACATTATCTACAGCGGTAAACTTTGTTAGCTACACCAACACAATCTGTAAGTTTCATGTAGGTGCACCGAAATCATTATGAGGAAAAGAAAACTCAATCAAGCACTTGTCTTAATTCAAAAGATAAACTCAAATACTTTATCACATTTCTCTACTCTTTTCTTCTCTTGTGCTCCCTGGTACAGAACACTTTCATTTCCATTAATTAATTTCCTGCTCAGCCGTAGACAGACCTCTGGCAGTACAATCCACTATTGCAACTGAAACCTACTCCATGAAGAGGTTTTGCAGTGTTTGCATTGCCTTAAGTGGTCAGTTCCTCTGGGAGTAATGTTTGGTGCCCCTTGTTGGATTTGGACAGAGAAGATGGATCTACTACAGATACTGCATTAGAATTCAAAAGACCTGTCCCTGTTTGACTTTCTGAAGTATACGGTATTCTTGATCATGTTCAAGAGCTGATATCAAATCTGCTTATTCCTTGAAACAGGAGTGAATTGTAGCAGGAATAAATATAGGGAAGTTAATTGCCATACTGAAAAGATGCAGCATTGTTTTTCCTGCACATTTTTCTAACAGTCAGCTTTGGCTTTTTGACATAACAGAACAAATTCTTAAGAGCCACAGTTTAATGGATAGCAGCTACCCTCAAGGAAGAAAGTAAAACACCAGATGCTCTTCAGCTCTATGAAAGCAAGATGTGAAGAACTTTTTTTATTTATTCAGGTCCAGCAATATGGAGTGCAAGTACATGTGCACAGCACATTTCATAAAGCATTTACCAAAGTTTTGTTTTTTAAGACATAAACTTCAAAATATTCTCCTATTACTACTGGAAGGACTGCTTCTACTCCTACTATTACTTTTAGTTTTGCAATGGAATGATGGAATACAGTAAAGAAGAAAAATTTGGTTTCCTATTTTAAGGAGAAATTTTATTTATTGTAACTAAAGCTGTTTGCATTTGTAGATCAATTCATCTAGATTATTTTGAGGTGAATTGTTTTACAAGTTAAAAATTTTTTAAATTCTTGCAGTTGTAACTAGTTACCAAAGAAACTACAGGAGAATAGTACTTAATTGTTCAAACAGAAAGAAGTCTGAAACCTTTTATGTATGAGGAAATCTTATGGAATGTTAGCATAAACTTGCACTTTAAAATAAACTGTAAAATAGATTTTGCTAGATTGTAAAAGTTACTCTTATTTTTATTTTTGCCTTTTTTTAACTTCAAAGCCAACATAACACTTCCATAATGAAACATATTTGGGTTAAACATATATTAAATGGTTCCATACTAAGAAATATAAAAAAAAAAATGCTCTTAAATATAATCTGATACACCACCCTCCCTCCCCCTTTTTTCCTTGCTGAATATGTGCAGTGTGCTGTTCAAAAAGTTCCTTTCCTGGTCAAGCAGACCAAATAAGAAGATAAATTCTTTTGTGTCTTTGTTATATGCACTTTATGGGAAGTAGAATAATACGGATTCCCATCCCTGTGGTGCAATATGTTCACATAGTTCATGTTTAATAAGTTCAGACTTAATTAAATGCATGACATTCTTAACAGAAAGGATTGACCTAACAATCATTCTATGCAATCATGTTCTTTTGTAAACGGAAGGTAGTTGCAACTGCACTTTTTAAAAAGATCCTGTGTGACAAATATCTTTTGAATATGCTAGATCAAACCCCAAAAATCCTCTCAAATTGTTACAAAACTTGATAAGATGCGAAAGTCCACACTGCCAATGCTGGGCTAGTTAATGGACATCCAGACACCCTGGATCTTTGTGTATTTGGAAGACAGCAAAAAAAGTCTCAGGTCATGTGTTATAAGGAAGAGTTTTTGAGAACAGTTAAAGATTTAGATTGCTCTTTTCATCTGGCCTGAGGTGTTCAATATTTCATGGCATTGTATCATATACTTTAAAGATGAATGTAAAACATTAAGAAATCAGAATTGTAGTATTTAAACACCACTATTCACAGAAGGTAAATAATTCCTTAAGGTATTAAGAAATAATGATTAAGATATGGAGATTTTAACTGCTTCATATGTTATGTGTCTTGAAGTAACTCATCACTTCAGGAGAGATGGGGAGGAGATACTCTTGCTGTCAATTGACCACTCATTCATTAAGATTTCCTGAAGGGGGATGTGCTGAGGATAGCTATCTTAATGCTTCCTTACATGATATTATGAAGGCTGAATCATGTTCTATAGATTCTAAAGCAATTGTTTATTATAGGATGAAATCTATCACTGCTCTAAGCACTGAAGTGTCATCTGAAGTCAACTGGAATTCTTGCATTATTATTGTTATTCATAAGAATGACCACAGAACAAACTGATTCTTCATTATTTTCATATATAAAAGCAATCTTGTGAAGAAAATGATGCTTCCTTAATTTTTGATTCACGTTGTGATCCAAGGGCCATTAAAGCTAAGGAATGGTGTCTTTTACATCTGGAGTTAGGCATCATCATCCTAGATGACTGGTATGTCTGTGCAGACATATATAATAAAAAGTGTACAAAAACTTATGGATGCTGATGTACCAAGATTTTACAGTTGCTGTTCTAAATTATAAGGCCAAACTATATGTTAACGTCACAAAAATTATTCTGAAGACTCCTGTGACACTGACTCCTTTAAAAGTGGAAGGTAAGCATCTTCCCCCCCCCCCCATTTTTTTCTAACAGCTAAGTATGTAATGAAGTTCACAACATAGGTTATGAAGGTCAATATCAATATTAAACACCTAAAATATGTTTGAATGCTAATAAAACCTTCTTCACTAGGAAGGTTAGTGCAGCACTGAAATGTGTTACCCAGAGTATCCATGGGACCATAGTCTCAAGATTTTCAGGACTTTGCTGTACGAAGTCACAGCTGGTCTACAGAAAGCAATTGCCCTGCTCAAAGCAGAGAACTGGACTAGACAGCCTCCAGAGGCCTCTTCTAGGCAAAGTATTTGCCATTCTAATACAGTTCTACAAAAGATTTTTGAGGGCAAAGTAGAAGAGTCTTTCTCTTCTATACATAAGCTTCCAGATTGTGAAGTTAAGGAAACTAGTGATGCTCACCAAACACTGTTGGGAAATGAAGGATATTCAACTAACTTCTGTAAGATACAGATAAGTAGTAATATCAATGCTGCATTAAATCAAAGAGTACTTCTCTAATGCTGGTGAGAATGCATGTCAACTGTAGTTACCTAAGTTTACTGTTAAAAGTATTTTTTTTAACATGACTGATGATTTGAAATTTCTAAATAAAATGCTGAAACTATCTGAAACCCTTGAAGACTAATCCATTTCTGTACTAGTCAAATTAATGAACCATGTTTGCTTGACATACTACTGCTGTAGCTCTTTACATATTTCAAAGATAACAATAATCTTACTTTTTCAGAACATCTTTCAGGCTCTAGCAGTTCTTACCTTATATATTCTATTTGTCAGAAGGCCATATTATTACGCAGTATATGACTATTTTACATTTTAAATTAAATTTTTTTTTTTACATAAAATTGTACTTTGAATCTTTCAAATTATGAAGCAAGAGTTAGAGCAAGATCCCATCTAAATGTGACTGATTTAGTCAAATCAGGATCTATTTGGTATAAATAGATCTTGATTGTTACAAATCTTATGACAGTTTGCTTAGCTCTGCAGGCAGGGATTTGGAAAGGCTGCTTATTTTGTTTTGTTTTGTTTTTTTTTTTTTAATTTGCTGGCAACAGTAACCTCACAGGGTACTGATTCTCCTAAAAAATCTACCTAGTAAAATAGCTTTGAGAATCACTACACCTAGCAAATTATCCTAAGAAGATAATCCTTTCAGTTTGTTGATGTACACTCATATTTTTTTTCCCTCAACTTAATTTTCTACTTAGCTAGGATAAGATTTGTAACTGTATCAATGGAATTTTTAAATAGTATGAAATTTTTAGAATATAATGAAGTAAGAATAAATCATTCCAATAAACACAGAATAACAGATATGTATAATAATAATTTGTTACACATTGATTATCATCACATCAGTTAATTGCCTTTGTTATTATCATCTTTTGGGTTATGAGCCACTGCAGGTAACCCTGCACCACTTTCTTTTCCCATCAAAAATCTAAGAGTGTCAACTGTTTCAGAAAGATGACTTAGAAAACTTATTCAATTTTTACAATGGGACTACTTAAAAGGACATGTTTATCCACATATATTTTTCTCAAATGGATATCTCTTTGGTTTTAATTGCACTTCAGATAATATCAGAAAATAGAGCATTCTCTTTTTTTTTCAACTCCCAAATGTTATGTTTTCTTAGATTGTTTTGTTAAGAAAAAGAAAGTATGGCAATATTAATGCTCAGCAGTGGAAAGAATTTGCTGTAGTTGCAGTGCTTCTTGCTAATGTTAATTAGTAATCCATTTTTTTACAGACTTTACATGGTATTTTATCTATTACATGAAACCAGACACTTCCATATAGATTTAGAGGAAAAAATGCATGCAGTGATGTTTTCTATTTTCTTATACTCTTCTCTAGGTATGTACTTCAGTAATTCTTGGAGATCAGATACTAAATGGATCTTTGATTTGGCCTAGGATGACTGCTAGGAAATTCATAATACGCACTTGTGTAGGATCACTGTGGAAACCAATTTTTGCAGACATATCTTTAACTAAGTGCTTTCTTGACTTTTTTTTTTTCATGTAATCTTTTTTAATAGAAATTCCTCATAATTTCCATTCTTATATTCATAGAATCAGAGAATCATAGAATAGTTAGGATTGGAAAGGACCTTAAGATCATCTAGTTCCAACTCCCCTGCCATGGGCAGGGAAGGGGATTCCCAGCTCAGAGCAGCCCAGGCAAGGGCACATCCCCCCCAGCAGCCTTCCTTGGGCTTCAGGAACATCTTTATAAGATACTGTTGAAGGTGCATGAAGGTGTTATGCCACCAACAGCAATGTTTCTGCGGCAGCACAGCCCATTTTTCATGGGACATCTTAAATCCCTACAATCCCAACCTTGCTTTCCCTCCTCTAAACAAGAGGGTTTCTACAAATCAAGGTCAGGATCTTCATTTCCTGGGGAACAGGAATTCATTTCAGTAACAGGTTTTGTAGCAGTTTCAGCAGGGTTAGAAATGAAAGCACTCAGGGGTTTAACACGGTATTCAAAAGCCACACAAACACTCCCAGTCTGGATTCAGATGAACAGCTTCACACGTTCCCCTGCCTTTCCACAATGCAGGTGCAAATCCCACCACTCACTTCAGCACTTCAGCCACAGCACCTCTAGGAGATAATGTCCCTAATCCTGTTCTCCTCCCATATCCACCAAGTGAGGTGGAAACCCCCAAGCCAACACCGTGCCTCCCTGCTGCTGCCTGCCCAGGTATCCAGCAGCAGTAGCCTCACTGCGCCTCTTCCTCATGTCTTACCTTAAGCTTGTAAATTAAACATCTAAAAGATTGTACAAGCCTGGATGTCTTTCTACCACAGAAATTACTTAGCTACTTCAGGAGGAAGTGAAAAATTCAGATGATCAAAATAAACACAGAGGATCATTGGTACAAATTTAATGAAGTAGCTGCTACTTTAAGCTTAAATACAGATAGAAGAGTTCAAAAAGGTTTTTGTGCAAATTGACACAAAAATGTTTCTAACTCCCACAATTTGAAAGTAGAAAATTAGACACTAGTCATGAAATTATTTGATATTAATGTCAAGCAAAATGTGATTGATTACATACGACAATACACTCCTATAAAGACTTCCTTCCCACATAAAAATTATTTTTAGACAAGGAAGCCCTAAACAGCTATGGAAAATAATTCAGTTAATGCACAGGTATACATACTATTCTGTTAGCACTTCATTGAGTCCTCGGTCTCAATTCTAATAGGAAGATCCAAGAGAGGACTGAAAGATGTAAGCATTGTTTTAATCAAAATAGCTGTAGAAAACCCAAATCAAACAAAAAAAACCCATACAAGTCCCCCCCCCCCCAAACCAAGATATAAATCAAAGAAGTCATTAAGAAAACAAAAAAACAGTAATGAGGTAAAAACATTTCAAGTATTGATCCACTGCTCTCTGCATAGCCTATGAGTATTTCTCTGCAACACCTGTTTTGCTTCTTTTTTTTCACCTATTTACTTTCTTCTTTTTTTTTTCCTGTTGTTTTTTTTTTTTTTTCTTAAATATATATAGATATCTTTGTGGCACAGAAAAATTAGGGTGTGATCTTTTTAGGTGGCATATTTCTAGGTGTTTCTCACTATGGAACAAGAGCAGTCTTTATACAGGGCTTTTAAAACAAATATACATCTAAGCTCCTAATAAACATACTAGTGTACAACTCATTACTTAGTATATTTTTTCTTTTGTGGTGAAAACATCACAATACAAACAAGGTGCTGGTTGATGAGAAAATTAACATGAGCCAGCAGCGTGCACTTGCAGCCCAGAAAGCCAACCATATACTGGACTGCATCAAAAGGAGCGTGACCAGCAGGTTGAAGGAGGTGATCCTGCCCCTCTACTCTGCTCTTGTCAGACCTCACTTGGAGTATTGTGTACAGTTCTGGTGTCCTCAACATAAAAAGGACATGCAACTGTTGGAACAAGTCCAGAGGAGGGCCACAAGGATGATGAGGTGGCTCAAGTACCTCCCATATGAAGATAGGCTGAGAAAGTTGGGGTTGTTCAGCCTGGAGAAGAGAAGGCTGCGTGGAGATCTCATAGCAGCTTTCCAGTATCTGAAGGGGATTATAAGGGTGCTGTGGAGGGACTCGTCATTAGGGACTGTAGCGGTAGGACAAGGGGTAATGGATTCAAACTTAAGCAAGGTGAAGTTTAGACTGGATATAAGGAATAAATTCTTTGCTGCAAGGGTCGTGAGGCACCGGGATGGGTTGACCAAGGAAGCTGTGAATGTTCCATCGCTGGCGGTGTTCAAGGCCAGGTTGGATAGAGCCTTGGGTGATATGGTTTAGTGAGAGGTGTCCCTGCCCATGGCAGGGGGGTTGTAACTTGATGATCTTAAGGTCCTTTTCATGATTTCATGATTCTACTATTTATATGGAGAGGAGCGAAAGAAAAGGAATTATAGCTCAATCTGGCTTGGAATTTTTCTTCAAAGTACAGCTTGATGGAAAAAATGTGTTTTCAAGACCCTCAGTATTAAAAACAGGAAGACATTCTTTTTTTTTTTTTTTTTTTTCAAAAACTAACACCAAATATTTTTTCTGTTGAACACGGTTTTCAATAATTAAATGTTCCAGTTTGTCAGACTGTTTTGAGATTACCCACCTCTTATTTTTCATATTTGTAAGATGGGAGCCTATGATTTTGCTTTTTTTTTTCAGGTGAAAAAAAATAATCATTGAGCAACACCTTCCATTACATCTTTACAATTATCTGTGTATCTTGATTTCTGCAAGACCTGGCCACATTAAAATAAGAGGAGTGTGAGAAATACAGACTGCAAGATGGCAGAGTATTGAGGTGGCTCTGATACAAGTTCAGTATCTGTAACAGCCAAAATTGGATTACTTTCCTTTTCTACTACTCATCTACATGTTCCTAGAACCTCAGTTTCCAAACAGTGGAGACAATACTTCGTTATTTAAATGAAGAGCTACTTCTGTTCATATGTGCAGTATGTGAGGACCCTCCAGTGGTGGGATAATGAAGACAATCAATATGATCACGCATCAAACTTGTTTATTGCATCTGAGGGCTTCACTTATATATCCTTAGGGTTCATTAT
>JANRGW010044011.1:0-14459 GCA_024733675.1 Psilopsiagon aymara | reverse complement strand
GGGGTGGGGAGTCAAGGTGAAGTCATAAAACAAAAATATATTTTTAATAAGATAATAAATGCCATATAAGTAACACATAACTGAAATTGTTCCTTTGTGATAACTGTTGGGTAGATTTGTCATCACAGCTTTGCCAGAAGTTGATCATGATCTAGCTGAATATACTGGCAGATCAATAAATAGCGCCTACTGAAAGAAACAACATTTTTATTATCAGTGAAATCATAATGTCCAAAAATTTATCACATTTTTTTGAAACTGGAGATTTATCTCAATTAGTAAGTTGCAATTCAGCAGTCTCCTAAAGCTATTTTGTCTGTAACACCCGATCCTAAAACCATTTGAAGTCTGGTCATCAAAGATTTCTAAAATCTTAAAATAAATTGAAACATAATCAAAACTATTATCAGTCTGTATTGTATTGGTGTTTTGTTGTTGGGGTTTGGTAGGGTCTTTTTTAGTTTGATTTTGGTTTGGGTTTTTTTTTGGCATTGGCATCACCACCAATAATAATTCTACAGTGATACATGATAAATTTTGCAGGTAATGCTCACATAATAAATGCACTTCTTCTCATTCAGCTGTGCTAAGTTTTGCATGGCCAGTTGCTGTACAAAGTAGCATAAACTAAAATATTTTTAAAAGCGTGCAAAGAACAAGTCTTTTCAACAGGAAGAGCTGATAAATGCTGTTACATTTTCCATCAGAATTTAAAAATATTTTCTATCAACTTCAGAAAATAATTTGCTGAAGACTATTTCAATAATGTCTATTTTTCATGGAAAATCAACAGCTGAGTATTGCTGTTTGTGTATAATTATCAAACTGGGATTGATCTCAAACATTTTAGTACAATTTAAGACATTCATTATATTATAGCTTTATTTTTTAAAGTATAAAAATCCCCTACTTGACACAGACTGTGGTTTTGTAGATACTCTTTATTTCTTCTAGTTTAATTTCTCAACATCTTTCTTGTGATGTACAGTATACTGTGACCACAGATCATGAATTCTGTGTTGTCAGAAAATGGATGGAATTTGTACATTTTCTATAAACTTCCAAATACTTTAAAACCCTTGGATTTCACTGACGAAGTATAAGAACAATTCTTCACAGAGGCAGAGAATGAAGTTGTACTGAATGTGAAATGCCCTGGGAAATCTTACACAACAATTTAACTGAATTTATACTGAATATATTCATCATTATACGCCTGAAGACATAAAATATTAATGCACTTGCCCTGGAGAACTGGAAGCTTCAGACTCCCAAACCAGGTGGTTTTATGCAGCTGCGCTTAGAAATTGATTTTTTGCCCTGATGTTCTTGTGTTAAATCTCATTATGAGTCTTCAAACCACATGTTTTTACAAAAATTTATGAAAGATACTTTGGGGCATTCTGAGTCCATCAGTTGTCTTCAAATGATTCACGTCTCTGAGCATATCCACAAACCCACAGTTTTACATGCAGCTATTACTGTAGCTCAAATCTGTATGGTGTCTTTTTTTTTCCTGGCTGTCTGGAGGTTATGTTAGTTTGCTTCATCCAAAAATTGAATATTATTGTTTTCCTTAGAAAAGAAGTATCCCTGGTAACTCGAGGACAAGACCACAATTCTGTCATAAGCCAAGTGGCAATCTTGCACTAAGATACCTGACACTCCAAAACTGCCTGGTGCAGGTAGAGGTGTAACACAGTACACACACTAGGATCTTTCCCATTCACTGCTCCCCCACAGACTCCAAAAGAAAGTTACTCAAGAACATACCATCCAGTATTTTGGAAAGTTGTTTCGAAACACTTCTCAGACGAGAATGACAATATGTGAATCAGAAATAGCCTATGCCCCCATGACCAGATGGTATTGACATAACACCTTCCACAGTTGTGCACAACCCCTTTTGGCAAATGTTGCTGTTAATGAACAACGCTCTGTACAAACACAGAATTGTGTGACTTGACTTGTGGTTACCTCAGCAAAGTAGTTTCATAGTCTGGAGGGGGTGTGGTGCATGTGTGCCTGCTTTCCTTCAGCCTTCTCAGTGTTTGCCCAGCATCCAGACTGAATGCCTGGGCGCAAAGGCTAGCTGTGAGGTTAAGCCACACTGCAAAGCACAGTTCATATTACTGCATGGCAGAAAGCAAAAGGGCAACTGTACGATGTTCAATGCAAGAAAAAAATATTTCTGCACCAAAATCAAGATTCTCAGATGGCACAAACTTGCAAAACTCTTTTGCAGTTAATGGTACTATGCAAATGTAAAATCTGCTAGAAATTTAACCCATAGTATTTTGTTAGAAGATGGAAAGTTGACTTTTTCCTCAAGATGCCTGAACATGCATTAACAGTAAGACTAGAACAGTTAGCAGCCTGTTAACAGTGGGATGCCTGGAGGCCACCTCATCAGCAGTAACATCAGCAGCAACAGACTGATTTTAATCAACAAGATACTGTCAAATATATCTTGCTACTTATACGTAGCAATATGTGCTTCTTATGACGTGAACTTTCAGAATACCATGCTTGTCCAATTAGAAACAAGTTCTTCATAAAATGGTACAGTGGTGATAATATGAATATCATAAATATAACTCACCATGATATTTTTGTGGATGAAGCCTCTCCTATACCGTGCAGGCTTCAGGTGTGGGTATTCTTCTGTGCTGGTAACTCTGATATTCCAGACCTTTTTCCAGGCATCATAGAGTTGAACATGCACTGGGTAGACTCCAGAGTGGTGTGGAGCCACTGCGTAGCCCAAATCAGTTGGAATACCATGTTCCTAAAACAGCAGAACAATCACTGATTTAAAAAAATTAAGGAACTTCATGTTATGGCATTTCTTGAATCCTCTGTGAGAGAGCAAGGTCTGAAATGCAAATAGCGGTGATATCAAAATATGCTGATATGTAACAGAGATGGAAGGCAGCATGGTAAGATGAAACACAGGATTTTAATACAAAAGCCTTTTTAACAAATATTTTTGAATGTGTAGGGAAAAATGATATAGATGTATTTTATGTTGATTTCCTCAATCTATATTAAACAGAAAGCAGCACTCCTTCACGTTCTTGCAAGGAATTTACTCACAAACTAAGAAGAATTCAGAGAGAAAATTACTGGCACATATTCAACACAACAGGTGGCATTTGGCAGTTACACTTACAAAAGTGTGATTTCCATTACACAATTACTTGGATTGTTGGCTTAATTTCATAGAAAGTCACTGCATTTCCTCTCTAGTCCACTCAAAACTTAAAACTATTCAAAACCAGCTTACCCATGTTAGTGTCATTTTAAAAAAGGAGAAAAGATAACCACTTGTAAAATTCTAAGGATAATAGGCAGGTGCTGTAGACTGGCAACCCCTTTTGTAGTACACTATCTATTTTTCAGACTCTTGCATCTATCTTGTTTAGATACTGACCTTGCTAGTATTACATTTTCTTGACATTCAGTATATTTTCTTTCCAGTTTCTGGTTTCCAACATACTCTAATGAATTTTGACACCTTTTCTCCTTTCTTTCAGGTTGCTTTTCAAAAGAACAGTATATAGCAGATATTTCTTTGATAGTCTGATTTGTAGAATACATTGTCCATACAATGTTGTGTTGCAGTGATTTAGGAAAATTGCCTTTGCACAATCTCTGAATTCTGTTTAAGAGTTTTTTATATTGATTGCATTTGTATGGTATTCACAATATTTTCTAATCTTACTTTCTTTGTGCACAAAGGTAAGAGTTGATTGATACTCAGCTCTATTCCTTTGTATAAACTAGTTACTAAGGAATATGAAAAACTCTAAGTCTTATCTCAAAGAAAAACAGGTGCACGACCTTTAGTAAAATCACCTTTCTTCACCTTTTTTGGAGAAGGACTACTGCAGGAAACCTAATGCATAGGACTTAAAAAACTTAGATAGTCAGGATTCAATATCAGACATATCTGTTATAATTTAAATATGACAACTTTACTAACAGCTCAAAACAAACCAAACTCACAAAGCAGCATTTGCTTCTGCTCTGGAGAAACAGAAACACAGAAAAGTAAGACTTTAAAGATGTGAAACCTGCAAGGGAAGAAGGCTACTTTTTCCCCATTAAAGGGCTTCTTTGAACCTACTGTAATGGTGTGTCTAACAGACAGATATAATTTAATCACAGTTGAAAACACTAACCTTTCTGTATTTTAAAAAAATGGTGGAACTCCCTTTAGCAATTTATGGCACACAAAACGGGGCATAAGATTTTACCACCCTGAGGCTGGTGAGGCTTTTGAAATTCTCGTTAAGGCTCTACTGCTCCTGCGCAAAATCTCAACATCCATCAGTGACCCAGCTGCACTCATGAAGCGCATCATCTGCCGGTTTACAGCTAGGGCACACTATGTGTAATCTGTCAAAGTAGGAATGAGTAAGATCTGGCCTATTGGTTTTACTGCATGTGGAGATAAAGAATGGATGCACCATCAGTTACATCTTTATACTACTTTATTCCACCACAGGTTGTCTCAATTCTTTCTTTATCTTCTCTACTTTCCTTAAGCATGCATAAATGTTAGAAAGAAAAATCTTTACAGAACGTGTAAGAAATTGTGTTTTCTAATGTCCCATTTAAGCTTCTTCATTTAGCTAGAAACAAATCTGTTTTTCAAGGGGTTTTCCCCTCACATTTTACTATGCAGTAATAAATATGCAATTAAAATCTTCCATTCTAATTACAAGCCTATCATCTTGAATGTATTAGTGTTGTCGTTACTCCTTAGTGACTGTCATTCCCAAGTTAGCATTTCATACATATTCAGTCTGATAATGCATGAGGCATGCACAATTTTAGCCTCTTTCAAAAAAGCATGATACTTATCTTTTTTATTAATTTAAATGCTTTAAGCAAATGAAACATAATGAGTTAATTCATGTCTATATGTCTATACATAGCTTCAGGCATGACAAGTATTTAATGTATCTGTAAGTATTAAGAACACTGAAAGTGGTGAAGAAAAAAGAAATTTATGACGTTACCTAAAACAGAGCTAAATATGAATTATCCTAATAATATACTTTAATGCTTACATACAGTAGATTAATCACAGAAGATGTCTTAGGTCACACAAGAACTACAAGAAATAACCAAATTTCCAGTGGAGCTTGCAACAGTACACAGAATCATAGACAAAAGGGAATTTTGGACACAGAATTTTTAAATTTTAAATTTTTATAACTTCTACTGAAATACTTTCTTTAAAGATAACATTAAAATTGAGCTGGCCGGTACTCTGTACGACTACAGTTTACAGTGCTCTTTGGTTGAAAGAAAGCATACACCTTACTTAAAGCAAAGTTTTCAAATACAAATTTTAAGTGCTTGATTTTCTATGTCTGTACCTTCACTCTACACTCACTGATGTGACAATAAGCACACTTTATTTTGTTCTGGTATTTCAAATCCCCTTGCTCTTTCAAGGAACAAAGTCATGATCTGCCATCAGAAGAGCAACCAGTGCATTCTGAAAAGTGAAAAGTCAAATTAGGGTGATGGAATAGTAAATGTATTTCAGCAAACAAGTTATGTCTGATGAGATATTCTGATACAACACTTCTTAATGTCTTTACATATGACAATTTCCTCAGGCAAATAATATGTAGCATTGTGTATGGCAGTCTGGTTTGGTTTTAATGCATGAAACTAACTGTAAAGAAAGGGCAAGTCTGTTTCTCTAGTATCCTCAGACATAAAGATATGGTTTTATTTATTCTTACATTCTCACTGATATTCCTTTTCTTTTTTTTTTCTTTTTTTTCTGTGAAAAAATTATTAGTAAAGGCAATGCTTTTCAAAACAGGTTTTTATAAAGCTGATCCAAAGGGAATATATAAGACCTTATCCTGTATCACCACAGAAGAGCATCTTTGAAAACAGGGCACGTATACCATAACATGGCATGTTAATCCTAACATGTAGTGCTTCCATAGAGTCATTTGACATGTTTTGATGGCGTGTTTATTCCTTCAGAAAAGTGGATATTTTCTAATCTAAGCAATGGGTTATTTTAGAAAAATAATAAAATAGAATTTTTATCTATATTCACTTTCCAGGATGTGACCATTTTAATTCTTCATTCTGAAAGAATGTTTCCATTCAAAATTTTTCATAAAGTAATAAAAAACCCCCTAAACTTTACTTGAGAAGGAAATCCAAACTGTAGAGAAACAGACTTTTCATAGCACAAAACAGACTGCAAAAAGCATTCTATCATATTTATTTTTTTCGATTCGCTGAGATTAAAACAAATTCTACAAAGACTGATTTTTCTAACAAAATAGGAACATTTTCTGAATACCTAAATTCGATATAAAATGCAAAAGCACAACTCACTAAGGCAAATTTTTTGTTGAGGATCATCTGCTCCACCAGTGACGACTCATTGTGGAAGAGGTGAGGCTGCATGTGACTCCACATATGGGGAAACCACCAAAACTCATCTGCAGATCTCAACAGCAGGTCATCGCCTTCATCTTCCTCCTCAGTCCCTGCAAAAGAAAGGAAGAAAAAAAGATAATACCTCTGAAGTGGTTTAAACCCAGCTGGGAACTCAGAACCACACAGCTGTCCGCTCACTCCTCCCTCTTCGCCCTTTTTTCCAGAGATGCTCTGTAGGTGGAGGCCAAGCCCCAGCACATCGCTGCAAGCTGTCCCTCTCTGGTATTGCCAGGAAAACAGCACACCTTGTCCAACTGTTCTGCTATTTTTTCCAGACATCACACTTGTTCAGGGGAGAAAAGTCAAAGCACTGGGGGGGCTCACTGGCCCAGGCGCTTGCTATATGATCCCACACACCCTGCCACTCATGACTGTCCAGCCTTGGGAAAAAAATCTCTTGGTGGTCCTCTCAGATCATCTTTTAATCTTACACAAGACCCAAGCCCGACCCTGCTTATCTTTTGAGATCAGATGAAACAGAGCATTCTCCAGGTGGTATGGCCATGGGTAAAGCACATGTTGTATCCATGACAACATGTTGATTCCCAGCAAAAGCACCAGGCAGGTTTCAAGGGTATCCAAAAGATATCCAAAGCCTTTAGAATTCCCAAATGCTGCTGTGAATAGCTTGGTAGGGGAGCGGAGAGTGTGTGGGAATGTCTCCTTCATAGGTTGACATCCCAAGGAGGAAAAAAAAGGGTGTAATTGCTAAAAATTCCCATCATATGCCTCCCAAAGTAAAGAGGTGATGACCACACTGAGAAAGCATGCCAGACCAGTTTCATGATCAATGATTCTACTGTATTACAAGTCATTACCATAAGGTACAGCAAAGAAAAACTTTAGCTCAGGCCCCAAAGCCAATAAACACTAAAACAGCAAATACTGGCCTCAAGTAAGGTAGGACATGCTGAAACTCTGAGACCAAGTGCAACAACTTTGAGAGCAAAGAAATTAACATTGTGACGAGTGACTATTAATCCAAAACAATGAATGCTTATCACAAATACCATTAGACACTCAGGTCAGATCTGTTGTTAACTGTTACAGCTGAACCGAGGAGAGTATCCACCCCTTATTCCATACCACTCACATCATGCTCAGATCCCCCCTTTTTTTTTTTCCCCCATATACCATCATTTTGTTGCCTCATATATACACATACATCTATTATGAAGGAAATACATCTCTCTACTCAGACCCTTAAACTCTACTTTTCTCATGCTACAAAAAACACCATCAAAACAAAAGCTATTTCAGTATTTCAGTCTTACCTGTGTGATAAAATTTCCCTGAAAATCCCAGGTTGAAAGTAAAATTTGTAATCTGAGCTCTTAAAAGATTCTGAGTGTCAAGCAGGGCCTGAAAAAAAACAAACCAAAAAACAACAACCCACCATATAAACATGCATGTAAGAAACACACCTGGCACAAATTAAAAATAAAAATATAGATACTTCTACAGGTAAATGTCTTTTCAATTGCTTTAGCTGTTTTAAAACAGCTCATTATATATGCCAAAGTAGTAACAGGTACTTTCATTGTAGTCTAAAGATTAAAAACCACATGCAAATTCCCACTGTTTTCCTCATAAAGGTTACCAGCTATTAAATATTGTTTTACTCTTTGAATCATGAAATGGGAAAACAAACGTACACTCCAGATAAAAGATCTTCCACTGATGACTCAGTAAACCTGGGATACAGACAGGAATGAAATTCAGATCTTTAGTGCCCCCAGCTGCTGCTCCATTCACTAGGATGACCTACAACTGTATTTCTTTTATTTCAGGTCAAGTACATATATAGCATTTTAGTTATGTTTCAAAATCACTGGCAATAAAAAAATTAAAAAATCCAGAAAGCTAGATGAAGCCTATTCCATATCAAAGAACTTAATCCCAAATTCCCCCAAAATTCTGAGTCATTTCTCACACATTTAGCACACTGGCTGTCAGCATACATATACTTGCACCAGATCAGTACAAACATGCATGCAGGAAGAAAGGAGAAAGCTATTATTCATCAAATTCAAGAGTCAGAAAACTCTGATCTCAATATGCTCTTCTTTGACTTCTTACTCCCAAGATTTACATATAGCTCCCAAGAGTTACCTCCTAAACTCTTACACCCTGCTGCTGTTCAGTTTTGCAGATGTAACAAAGAAACCTGGCTCTCCAATGCAAAATAAACTTCGCAAAGCAAAACCAAAATGAAGGCGCAAAAAGCATCCTCTAAAATGAGACTTTCAGTGCACCTTCCTCCAGACACCCTGCCTTCACCTGAGCACTTGATGGTTGGTAATTTATGAGAACATTGGACTCTGGAGATTTGTGACACTGAACACAGCACATCAGAAGTGCATGGCCAGCTACAGCAAAAAGACACACACTTGCGCAGATACTTATGCAGTACCTTTGAAAGAAAAGGAAATAATTATACACCAAAGTTTTCTAAGTCAACATACACTATAGTACAGTGATCACTGTACAAGAAGTGATTAAAAGTATTATTGTTGTCAGAAATGGCCAACTAAGCATGTTAATAAAGGGGAACATGTTTAAAAGGACAAAAAGTCACTGCAGATTTTCAGAGGTTCAAAGGTCTAGAAAGCTCCCCACTCTTGAAATTCAATGACAATTTGGTGTTCTGAAAAATATGAGAGAAAAATTTAATTAAGAGTTTCTTTGGATATTTCATTATATGAGTAATTTGTCTACAATTTTTTTTTTTTTCTTTTTAACTGGAATGCCAATGACAACAAAATGTTAGCAAGGAAGTCAAGCCCAGCTTTAGATTGAGGCGTAGTACAGTCACATCACAGTTCTTTAAAATTACACGTTTTACAGATAGAGGCAATATCCACCTTATTAGAGAAACTTCTGGGCACATGAGCTCTTCTTGAGGTCTTTACCAGGGCTCATCTGTATCAGTTGTAATAAAAGTATGATCTCCATCTGCCTGTTTCCTTATACTAAGATACCTACAAAGTGACGGTGACCAAATCAGTCAAAGGGGGAAAGTAGCAGGGGCTCCCCTGTGCACCAACCTCAAGAAAAGCCCAAGGCAGCAGGCCCAGCAGTGCTTCCATTCTCAGTAAGTGGTGGCCACACACCACAGCTGGTGCATATGTCCAAGTTCTGTGCTTGCCTTTTCCACCACTCCTTTTCCAGAGCTGAGCATTTTCATCTGGCCCTACTGGGAGACTGCAGCACTGACCAATGCAGGAATACAGCTGCTCTCTGGCCCTCTGCTAACGTGTATGTGACACCTCAGGAAGTTCAATAAGCTTGTAGCTCAGGCTGGGTCAGGGAAGCTGGTGCTTGAGGGAGCTGATCTGAAGCAATGGGACAGACATTTGTCTCTATCCCGAGGGACTGCAAATTTGAGTTTTGCTGATAAAACATGAGTGGTTTCAATTCTGAGCCATCAGTAGTACTTGCCTTGTTCACTATTTCAGTGAAGCAGAATGCTATGCCTGCACATATTCATTAAATATATATTAATCACAAAACTAAATCTGTGAAAGAACCATCATTTTTCTGCCTTCTATTTCTTAAGGTCACCTCAGGTCTGGAAGCAACTTGTCTTTTCCCACTGTCATCTTCTTCACTGTAGCTCCAGCAAGAGTAGAAGCAGTTTCAAAGCACAGTACTGGTAACAAAGATCATCTTTCACAGGAAAGCCTGAAAAATGTCCTATGAACAAGGGATTTTCTAAAGGAATGACTAAAATGAAGCACAGAACGGAGATAACTGAAAACAAGCCTGAGACCTCTGAAGGAAATATACTAATTAATATATTAATGCTTAATATACTAAGTGAGTTAAGAAGTGTGAGCACTTTTTAAGCTGAAGGTCTTCTTCCGTACCTAACACATTCTCAGCTTGTCAGCTCCAGTCTAGTTTCAGCATGATGGAAAACCAAAGAGCTGCTGAAACCAGAGAAACACAACCTGGAAGACTGTCTTCACTGCTCCTCTCCAGCATACTGCAGCTACAGGGCTGACCGGAGAGTTGCCGATGCAGGTTTTCAACTGGAAGGCGGGAAAGGGCTTGCAGAAAGACCATAATGCAAAATGAAAGTTTACTTCTTCGCTGGGATTTAGTTTTGCTGGCATAGTTACCTCCTTACTGTCTCAATGACAAGCCTGGTGACTGCATTTTATTTAAACCAGCAGTCACAAGACCACACTCCAAATTAAACATAATAACACAAAACTCTAAAGGAAATCTGAAGTTCACCTTCTACAGAACAAATTTTGAAAGCGATGCCGCTGGCTTTTTTTGGCCACATTACTTTCATTAAAATCAACAGGAGATCTTCTGGTCAAGTGTGTGGTGGTATGTGAAAACCTATTGGCTAGTATCAACAGTGTACCTCCTCAATCTGCACAGAGCAAGAGGACAGGCCCACTGTGAAACAGTTTTTGTACAGACAAGCTGAGATAACATTTGAGTTGTCATTCCTATGATTATTCTCTGGGTGACTTGACATTTTACTCATCTTTCAGGTTCTAAAAACAAAATGTTAAAACTCCTGCAAAATATATAGAAGCAGATGGCAGGGCCTATTGCTGTGAGTTTCTATCATAAAGACAGAAGCAGAGAAAAGTAGGGGGACAAAAAGCCTGAAATTTCATTTCTAAATACTGCTTGATATGTGGAAGGCAAGCTGGTGATATTTTCTGTGTATTTTATGATTGGTTTATGAACAAGCCCCTCTGGGTATCTATATGCAATGTCATATAAATACATTAATACTGAAGATTATGTTTTAAAAACTACTAAAGTCTTCATATGCTTATAGATATTTAGTACACGTCATGCTTCAACTGATACTATGAAGAATATAAATCACTGGCTGCCTAATCACTTTCATATACATAGCTACAGAGGAGTATGTACTTCTTAACTCTTCCTAAGCTCACGTTTAGCAAATTTAGCAAATTCCTTGTGCTAGAAATCAAATGTGAGAATTCAATATATGATGAAAAGTCCCTTTCTTCACCAGCAGTCCAAAATAATCTCAGAAAAAGGCCCCGTTACAATCCAGGGAATAGACAAAAGTTATCCTGACAGCAAAACGAGTTCTTTCAATCTTTGCATCTCACAAGTTTATACTACAATGAAAGGAATGTAAGAAAACATGTATGTTGTAAATAAAGCCCAATTCTCAGACAATTAGTCAGCACCATGCCATTGAGGTTATTTCTATTTCACTTCTGAATAAACATCTTAGCAAATGTAAGCTGCCGTAATTGCCAGTGGGATCTCAACTGACTGAGAATTTAGGAGAAAATGGACTCTGAGATGACAAATATAACAGAAGGAACTGTGAGAATTATTCCTTAATTAGAATAGCCATGCAATGGAAATATATGAAAATTCCTGCCTTTGTAAAGATGGCATCTTCCTTTTTTGACTATCATAATGTTTAGCTCGCTTTATCACTTTTCATTCAGGAATATAAACTCTGTTTACAAAGAAAACAGGTCTTTTTGATTTTTCTGACCTTACAGATAGGACAAACAGAGGTACAGACCAATGACATGGGCTGTCAAGAGCTTCTGCTCAGGTAAAGCCAAGGGTAAAACTGACATCAGCAAACTTGCTTTCCATTTCCCTAGCCAGGAAACTGTTCTGCCTCCTGTACTCAAGTATCTCTTTACATCATTTCATAGTCTGTTACAGAGAAGTCACGAGTGTCCACTTGTCTCTGATAAACAGACAGTAGTAATTTCTTCATCATCAATAAAAATATTCAGACCCAAATATCTTGGATGATCAAACAAATAAATCTAGAATGCTTTGTTGAACTCTAAGACGCACTATGACTTCTTTCTGTAGTCAAAACATATTTATAACTAAACTT
This sequence comes from Psilopsiagon aymara, assembly GCA_024733675.1. Lineage (NCBI taxonomy): Eukaryota > Metazoa > Chordata > Aves > Psittaciformes > Psittacidae > Psilopsiagon > Psilopsiagon aymara. Next base: position 2,101 of record JANRGW010044011.1, on the reverse strand, counting down.
AGGCAACTGAAAAGCAAAATAGTTTAAAGCACTGTTAATTCCACTTGTAATCACATGGATTTTAACTAAATTGTGACATAGCCTCACAATACTGCATCATTAGTATCTTAAACTTCAAATCAGTACATGCTTTCATGTCAGAAACAAAAGCAAAGTCAGCTTTGTAATTTCCCAAAAAGCCTATCTTCTCTCCTCTTTTTTCATGAGCATATCTCATCTCTCAACACTTGCTTTACTATTTCATGTCTAACAATACTTATCAAAGGAGGCATTGAAATAGAAATTACTTTGCCTTTGAGGAAAACTTCTCTTTAATATAGGCAAGGACCTTCTGAAAAGGTAAAGCAAATTAATAGAAAGTGCAATGTAAACGCAAAAAGTTAAGCACAAGAAGTCCCTTTACAGAAGGTCTTACACAGACATAGCTCCAATTTTCTGTACCACATTTCCACTTGAATTTAACCCCTGCAAGAGAGTGAAGAAACAGAAATAAAGCCACTTAAACTTCTGACTGGAGTTCATAATATAGGGGTTTAATGAGCTGGAACTGATGTGATGTCCTTTTACTTTGAACTTCTGGTGACATCATTTTGCATTTCTTGAGAATGTGCATGCTCTGAGTCCTTCAACAAGCTGTGCCTAATTATCACTCCCAAGTTTGCCCTGGCACTGCTGAGATTGACAGCAGAAAAGGGAACAGGGGGGACACACTGCCTACGCAGGGGAGAGATGAGGGAGAAGTGGGCATCTACAAGAAATCTTGTAACAGCAGTGTGGTAGGGGCCCAAAAGTGAGAAGCAGTGAGATTCTGATGGCAGATGTTCAAGAAACTGTGGCAGCGATCAGGCTTGGGAAGGCATCAGACAAGAATTTGGGGTTTGGAGGCAGCATGGAAAGAAGAACCAGAAGGCAGCCTCAATGAAAGTCCATCCCAAGTGGCTGGGAATCACTGTTTTATTACATAGACTATTTTACCCCTGAGGAAAAAACGCTTCCCTCAGGATAAATTATGCATTTTGGAACATCATTAAAGTTTAGTGCATTTTCTTTCTGAATTTCTAAGATTAGTATTTTGACACCCATTAGCATAAACATTTAATCTATGGAGGAGAATGAATAATTACTGTGGGTATACCAAGTGCTTCTGAAAAAATATTTTTAGTATCCTTCAGACAAAAGGAGAAGAATGCTTACATTTTCTTTGACTTTTATCAGAGCTGACACTACAGAGTGGGCAAGAGAAAAAAAGAAAATCTTCAGCTTTTTCTGGAAAGCATTTAGTGAGCAGAGACCAAAAATTATAAACAGACCCTAAACTGCATATGTAGGGAAAGGACACTGTTCTACAGTTTGGTGGAAGCAAGGTGTCTAAGAAGACAAAAATCAGTAAAAAATAGAAATATTGATAAAACAGGGATGGAAAAGCAAAACTACTGACCATATATACGTTCAAGTTATGTAATGTCAGATTCCATGCAAGTTCAAGACAGCCATTCCTGCTACTTTGTACAACAAAATTAAAATGGGGAGGGGTTGGAGCATTTGGTGTGGACCAACTTGTTTATTAAGATATAGTAGCTTCAAGAAACAAATTATCCTTTCCATTAAAAACGTTTTTTGACACTTTTACTACATGCTTCAATAGATGTAACAGTTGAAAAGTACCACATGCCAGCAGGATGCCTATTTACAAAGGGTAGACTTTAAACCAGAAAATGTGTACAAAAATTCCTTGGAGACAAAACAAAATACCTGGCTTCAGTTACTTAACATTTTTTGTAGTTTACTGACAGGTAGGTTCTATCTGTAGCAGTTGTGCTTTAAAATAATCCAACAGGGATACGCTTTTTAATGTACAGGACATCATATACCTGGGTCAAAGCAGCCCCAGGCACAGCTACAGGTTGGGCAGAGAAGAGATTCAGAGCAGCCCTGTGGAGAAAGACTGGGGGTTGTTGGTCGATGAGAAACCAAACATGAGATGGCTGCAGTGTGCACCTGACCCCAGAAACCACCTGCATCCAGGGCTGCATCAAAAGGAGTGTGACCAGCAGGTCGAGGGAGGTGATCCTGCCCCTCTACTCTGCTCTCATGAGACCTC
>JANRGW010044010.1:0-20553 GCA_024733675.1 Psilopsiagon aymara | reverse complement strand
GTGGCTCTGAAAGGAGGGGGGAAAGGGCAGCAATTAAATACCTTCCCTGTGTAGGGCTCTGGATGATGGGAGGAAAGTACATAAAGGGCCAGGGGGAAGATCTACAAAGCTCTTTATGGCTTCATTCACCCTGAAAGGACTCTTGCTGATTACACCCTGTGCACTGCCATTGCTCTGGGATGATTCCCGTGTGTGCAGCGTCGGGTCTATCCCTGATGGAGCAAATGCTGGCAGTGCTGATGTGATTTTGGGAGTGATGCTGTGGGTAGGAAGTCATGAGTGTGGCTGCTGCCTTCCCATCACCAGTGCTATGGGCAGGAGGAGGAGGAGCAGCTTTGATTCAACACCCCAGGGTGAACCTGTTGAAGGACAGAGCAAAGCCGCAAATCAGACCTGGTGCTGAGGGCCTTGAATTTGGGGCTGTTGGGAAGCTGCAATGAGCTCATAAATCTCTTCTGGAGTGTTTTGCTGTTGGAAAAACACTGATGTGGTCGAATGGAAATGCACCCCTGGAATACACTCGCTGGTAATAAATGATGCACTGGGAATGCACATCCTGACCCTGTCTCCCGCTGGGCTTCTCTGGCCCCTAACTGGCTCCCTGCATGTTTGCTGGTCAGTCTTAAAAACTATGGAATAACCCTTTGGACCAAGAGTGTTATGGACACCCCACTGCCAGTGCAGTGATTGGGGTCACCCTGAGAGCCGGTGCTTGGGCTGTGCTTGCTGGATCCCAGCTCCTACGTGGAGTGAACAACTAGGGATGCAAAAAAGGAGCCAGGTTGCATTTAGTTCTCTGGCAGCTGAATTGCCCCATAACCCCCTTCCCTATGCCAGAGAAAAGCTGCTTATGCCATTTCTGCTGTTCTCTTTACTTGCACGCTTGCCAGGAGGAACTACTATTCTTATTCCTATTACCCGTAAGTAACTGTCAGTCCCTGTCCCTCACCCTTCCTCCCAGCCATCCCCCTTGCCCTGCTGCTCCAAGTCCTTTTCTCTGCAGAGTGCATTTTAAGCCTGTTTGGCTCAGGGAAAATAATGCTGCTGGGCTTGTTAGAGACTAAAGGCAGCCTAAAAGGGAAGGGTCAGGGATTCCAGGTTGAATTCTGGATTTCGGCAGTGTCCCGGACCAACTGAGATGCCAGCATGGGCTCAGATCTCTGCTTGGTCCCTCCCCTTGTTTAATCCCTGCTCTGGCTTCTTGGGAGTGTGATACTGCCTCTCAAAACCACTCAGTTTGGGTTGGTTTTGCCTAAATGTCTGTTCCAGTGAGAGCTGCCAGGCTCTTCCAGCATCTTCATTAGGTGCCTAATGGGGCACAGGGGTGAAAAGCCTCCCTGGTAGGCGCTGAGCACGTGCAGTCAAGGGGGTTCAGCCCATGCCTTGGGGTGGATTTGGTCCCCAGCATGGTTTTAGAAGCATGAATTGGTTTGTGTTGGAGGGAACTTAAAGCTCCTCCAGCTCCAACCCCTGCCACGGGCAGGGACACCTTCCACTGGAGCAGTTCCTCCAAGCCCCATCCAACCCGGCCTTGAACACTGCAGGGATGGGGCAGCCACAGCTTCTCTGGGCACCCTGTGCCAGCGCCTCAGCACCCTCACAGGGAAGAGCTTCTGCCTAAGATCTAGGTGATATTGGGGAGGGGATGTTGAGGATGAGGAGCTGGAGTTGCTGCAGCCAGAGAGGGATGCTCCGTGTGGGGCTGCAGCCAGCTTGGGACATCAGAATACCAAAGCATGGTGGGAATAATCCATCCTGCTCCCTAAAGGAACTCAGTAGCTTTGTGGGGGGGTCTCATAGCACCATGGGGTCAAGTCCTGCTCATTGTGTGCTTCTTCCCCCTTCCTCCCGTTTACATCCTGCAGAAAACCCGTCAACATGACCAAAGCCACCATTAACTACCGCCATGAGAAGACACACATGATGAGTGCCATCGACAGGAGCTTCACTGACCAGAGCACGCTGCAGGAGGATGAGCGCCTGGGGCTCTCCTTCATGGACACCCACAACTACAGCAACCGAGGTAAGGACCAGGAGCTGCAGCATCGCCCCTGCTCCCATCCAGGGGTCCCAGTAATCCCTAAATAGCCCAGTAACACCTGGAATGTTTATCCAAGTAGCAGATATTGCACCTATTTTAGCCTGATGTGTGTGGTGTGTTGCAGGCTTCTCCCTGTGCTGCCTGAACCTCCAAGGACATCAATCTCATCAGTGCCTCTAATAGCTTTTATTCTCATCCATCACTTGTGGATGTCTCGAGCTGGGGCTCTGCATCTTGACCTCTCAAAGCAGAGATCTGAGCTTGTGGCTGGAAGGATTGAGGCCATTTGGGACTCAAACACTGGCAGCAGCCCCCTAATGCTGGGTGAACCCCAACTCTTCACTTACGCTGAGGTTGAGAGCTTTGCACCAGCCTTCACCCAAGCGCACCCAGCGTGGTTCTGCTCCGTGTTCTGCACAGCCCTGGGCTTTGGAGGGTTAAAGAGCCACCACATTCACATCAGAGGGAGACTGATCATTCAACACCCACTGGAGGATGCATCTCCATGCTGATTTAGTTGTAAAATAACTCCTTGAATGCCCCAGTTTCAACCATATGCTAATAACATCTGTTACAGTAACCTCAAGATGCTGCTTACGCACTCGGCTCTTCGCCGCCGGCTGCGGGATTAATACACTTCCCGGCATTGTCTCATGGATAATAGGAGCCCAGAGGGCAAACTTTGCCTCCTCTCAATACATCTAGGTGTATTATTTTCCAGTTATTGTTCCTGAAATGCTCAAAGCCTCTCAGGGGGCTGGGCTGGGGATGCTGCTCCTCCAATCCTTTAGGGAAGGGGGATTCAGGGCTGGATCCTGCTCCCATCCTCTCCCTTCCTTTGCTGCTCCTTATCCCTCTGCTTGGTAAAGGGTGGAGGAGGAGATGTGGGGAGCTCAGGCTCTTCTGTGGCATTGTTACTTAATGAAGGTAAATGAATGCAGGGCTGTTCCCCACCATGCCTCAGTTTCTTTGCATTCTAAGAAGTCATTAATCCTCATGGACACCTGAGCAGGTCCTCAGCGTGTGGAGCTGTTGGCACCTTGGGAACACCTGCAATTAGTTTCTCATTAAACCCAGTAGCTGGGGAGCCCATCAGCTGTGCCACAGGGTGCAGCATGGCCCTCCCTTGTGGTGCTGTTGGCTCAGCCAAGTGGTGGCATCTTGGGTGGGAGAAGTTTCTGATTGCAGAGGTTTGGAGCATCATCTCCTTCGATGCCTGCTGTGTGTGTGTGCCTGCCCCCACGGTGTACCTACATTACATGGGAGCGCAGGCAGGGGTGAGGGGCTGCTCCTTGCATTTGAGCAGACCAAAAAAACCCGAATCTGGGAGATCTGTGGGCGAGATGGCTCTCTCACAAGAGCGGTTTTTAGAAGTGTTGTTAGGGGAAACCACATCCGGGATGCACCGTCTTGCAAAGCTGCTTCCCAGCAGCGCGTGGATGGCATTCCAGGCTCGGTGCTGTGGGATCCGTGCCTGCCACATCTCTTGGCAGCAGTGGAGAGCAGAAGGTTTTGTGCAAACCCAGATTTCAGGATCCTGTGTGGGACCTTGTCCTGACAAGTGAGGTCTTAGTCTGGCTCTGCTGGTAATTACACAGCAGAGGCATAAACCAGGTAAATACTGCATAAACCTCCCCATTAAACAGCAGCTCCCTTTGTGTCAGTGCTAGGAGTAAGGTGCCAGTTTCCAGCAGTGAGGAAAATTACCTGTTAAGTTGGGCTGGAGACTTTGGCAATGTGATTGTTCAAGTCAGGACTTGGTGTATTTGGGCACGGAGCTCTTACTTGTCTGCATGGGAGTTAATTGCCGCAGTCAATGCGAAATAAGCTTATTAAGATCTGGTTTCTAAGAGATCTGCTGTGGTCCTAAAAGGCTGTAATGGGCATTTTTAGCTTGTGATGTAGGATGAGCTGCAGAGAGCACAGAGAGGGCTCTGCTTATGGTCCCCAGTGAGAGAGTGGCTGCAGCTCCAACATCTCCAGATGTCCTCTCATCCCTGTGTGGATGCGAGGAGGTGATGGGGATGTGGTCCAAGGCTTTGCTCCCCTGATGGCCCCTGGTTCTCCATCCCCATCCGCAGGTGACCAGCGCAGCAGCGTGGTCAATGAGTCCAGCAGCCTGCTGGGGGGTTCCCCCCGTCGCCAGTGTGGTCGCAAAGGGTCCCCGTACCACACCGGGCAGCTCCATCCCGCTGTGCGAGTGGCGGATCTCCTCCAGCACATCAACCAGATGAAGACTGCAGAAGGCTACGGCTTCAAGCAGGAGTACGAGGTGAGAGCACCTTGAGCTGGTGTCTTGGGCAAGGCAGGAGGTGGGATGGACAAGGTGGCACGGATGGGACCTGTGTGCAAGGCGAAGATGCTCCAGGCTCGGAGCTGCAGTGCTTCAGACAGCAGGAGCCGGAGCTCACAGCTCTCTGGGCAGGTATTATCGGCATGTGGCGTGTCCATGGGTCTGGATCAGATCCCTGCTCCTGGCAGCTTAGGATTTAATCAACAGCTTGAACAGGTCCCTGAGATGAGCCAAACCAGCCCTGCCATCCCACACCTCTCGGGTCTGTAATGCATCATCCTGCCCCTCCAGCAGGGGCTGGGGATGCTTCTCCCTTCGTGATGTCCTCCTGGCTATAGCCTAAGGACAGGCACATCCTCTGCAATCTGGCAGCTCTTGTGAAGGTCTTAGGGAGAGCCTGGGACAAGGGGGAATGGTTTTATACTGAGAGAGGAGACTGAGATGAGCTCTTGAGCAGAGGCTCTTCCCTGTGAGGGTGCTGAGGCGCTGACACAGGGTGCCCAGAGAAGCTGTGGCTGCCCCATCCCTGCAGTGCTCAAGGCCAGGTTGGACACAGGGGCTTGGAGCAACTGCTCTATGGAAGGTGTCCCTGCAATGGCAGGGATTGGAGCTGGAGGAGCTTTAAGCTCCTTTCCAGCACAAACCAATCTGTGGCTCTATGAGAGGATGTGGAAGGGGGTGACCCCAGGTTATTGGCTGCACTGTGTCCACCCCACCTCGCTGGGGCAGAGTGTGTGTAATGGAACGCACTATTGCCACCCCTGTGCCGCAGTGCACCCGGTGGGGTGGATTTCCCGACTCCTCGGTGTCCCACAGGTCTGGCAATTGAAATTTCCCAGTGAAATTACTGTTTAATGCCCAACTCTTTCGAGTGTTCGAGGTTTTGCTTTTCCTTCTCTCCCCTTTCATGTATTGGGCAAACCAGGGCTTGCGATAATCGTTAGTGCTCCTTGAAAAGCTGCTGTATGTTCTTGGAACTAGTCATTTGCAAGCACTCAGATATTATAGGAGGGGAGCAAACATGTAATTTCCTGCCACTTTCCTCCTCTTACACCAATCTGGGAATGTTACTGTTATTACACCGAAACCTGTTCTGTGCTGGGGAGGTGGAAGAAAAATCCATAACCAACCCTGGGGGGAAAAAAAATCAGGCAGTGTATAATTTGCTGGAAAATGGGACATTTTGTGGACGCAACAGAAGAGTGTACCTGGCAGAGTGTGCTATGGAGCTGTGGCTACAGGACCCAGGTGGTGGGATGGAGGGGCCATCCTGTCTATCCCGCTCCCCAGGGAGGTTTGGAGCTGGAAGGGGGGGACTCCACAGTCTTGCTCTTGGGTTCTGATGGTCATCCTTTCCTTACAGAGCTTCTTTGAAGGTTGGGATGCTTCGAAGAAGAAAGACAAGACCAAAGGGAGACAGGATCATGTGTCGACATGTGAGTGCCTTTAGCAAAGGCTTAGGCACCCCAAAGAGACTTGGCCCCACTGGAGACAGGATGCTCCTCACCAGCTCCCTCCAGTCAGTGTGGCACGGCCACATTGCTCCCTGCTGTATTTAATGCCATGGGTTAGTGGTGGCCTTGGCAGTGGTGGGGAACGCTTGGACTTGATGATCCCAAAGGTCTTTTCCAGCCTGTTTGGTTCTATGATTCTGTGATCTCTGGTGATGTTCCTGCAGGGATGGAGACAAAATGCTCCAGGAGCAATGGTGCTTTCCACCAGAGATACCAGGGAGATCCCAGGCGCTGGGACCCATGGGTGACGCACTGTCCCCATGCTCACATGGGTGCTGATAGTCCCTTCTCCCCTTGCTCTGCAGACGACCGTCACCGGGTGAAGCTGCACCCACTGCTGGGCGATCCCAACTCTGACTACATCAACGCCAACTACATCGATGTAAGTGGGGATGGTGCCTGTCACTGGCGGGTCTGAGCTGGAGCAGGAGCTTCCTAGGGACCCTGTGGGCTGTCAGGGTCTGTCCAGCAGCATTTGGAGGAGCTCAGGATGGGCTGCTCTGTGTATCCCTGAGACGCACCGTGAAGAACCTGCCTGATCTATTTGTGCTCATCAGCAATGTCTGCTTGCTGTGTGTCTCCCTTCTCTGCTCTGTCCTTCTTTCCTCATTCCCTCTCTCCTCTCCTATTCAATCCTCTCTTCCCTTGCCTGCTCTTGCGGCCATGGATCTCCATCCTCCATGGGTGGAGGATGCAGAGGTTGACGAATGACCATCATGAGGATGCCTCCTGATCCTGTCAGTGCGTGTGAGTCAGGGCAGAGCTCAGCCCTTATGTCCCTCCGGAGCAATGTCCCTGTCACCTCCTGCAATGCTGAGACATGGGGAGGTGCAGGAAGAGTCCCTTGGGCAGAGGCTTGAGCATCCCATGGAAGCAGCAGCAAATCCCACTCTTCCTTCACCGAGGACAGTCTATTAGTGGTGGCCCGATGCCACCATGATGGGTTCCATGTGCCCAAGCAGTATCCCAGTGCCTGACTCCTGTTGCCTTGTCCTTTCTCCCCTGTGGCTCTAACCTGTCTCTTGTTCTGTGCCTCACTAATGGCTCTGTCTGATCTTTTTCTCTCTCAAACCTGTGTCCCAATGGGATCGTTAAGATTCGGATTAACCGAGAAGTAAGTAGATGGTTTCCCTGTTCTCCTTTCTGCTCCCATCTCCTCCCAGGCATCATACTGGACAGTGTGGCATTAAATAGCATTAGGGAGGTGCAAGGCTGGTCCTGGGAAGGGGGAAGTGAGCTCTCCATGGCGTGTCCTCCGTGGGGTGATGAAGAGCAGAGCCCCTGTGCTCAGGTTGAATTCAACCCACAAAAGTCCCTTGTGAAAGGACCCACAGTGGATGGAGAAGTCACCGTTACCTCTATGTATGTGATGTGGTTTAACTCTGCGGGACCCATGACCAAGGTGTGGGACACTGGGTCCTTGGTCCCTTTAGCAGTGGCCTCACTGGGATGCACGTCTTGGGCTGGCATATCCCTGTTAAGAGTTGGGAATGGCCCCAGCAAGCAGCTGGGATGAAGGAGGGAAGTGGGGCCATCACTCAGAACCACGTGGCTGCTGTGGGATGGGATATCCGTAGCAGGGCTCTCGTGGTGGTGTTATCATGCTTGGCAGTGATGCTGATAGTAGTAAGAGCTGGGATAAAGCTGTTGGATCCTGGGATTGCCCCCAGGATGCTGCTGGGGATTGTGGTGCAGAACAAGGATGAGGATTGGGCTTTACATGAGCCTCTCATTGCTGCGGGAGGTGCAGGGTGGCTGCTGCAGTGGTGGGTAGCACCGCACGAGGGGAGCTGCTACCAGTTGGGTGACTGGGAAGTGTCTCCCAGGGCTGTGTCCCAGCACTTGAGTATCCCAGTGTATCCCAGAATCCCTGTGTTCCCGGCTTGGGACTGATGTCTCTGCTTCCCTTGCAGGGCTACCACAGGTCCAACCACTTCATAGCCACACAAGGTGAGTTGCTCCCTCCATCCTCACCCTGCTCTCAGCCAGGAGCTCCTGATTTAGCAGCTGAGTTTCATTCCCAGTGGGATTTAACCTTTCACAGTCAAGAAGTGGACCAATTTGAGGCCAAATGGGATGGTTGAAATGTGGAGCAGCTCCCACCCCTGCTGCTGCCCCATGGTACTGCACAGCCTTGCAGGAAAGGGGTAAATAAAATGGTTTGGGGTATTAGAGCTGTGGCGGCAGGAGAGGAAACGTGGTGGCATCATGGTGCTGCTGTGGCCAGGTTCTACTGTGCTGCCTGATCATGATCCTGAGGATCCTGAGGATGAAAGGTGGCCTTTCCTTCATCCCGCAGGCCCCAAGCAGGAGATGGTGTACGACTTCTGGCGCATGGTGTGGCAGGAGCACTGTTCCAGCATCGTGATGATAACCAAGCTGGTGGAGGTGGGCCGGGTAAGGACCACATCCCATCCTGCTCCCTCTGGACTCCAGCTCTGCCAGAAGCCTCCTCCATGGAGCCAAAACCCCATCCTTTCCTTGCAGGTGAAATGCTCCAAATACTGGCCGGATGACTCCGAGATGTACGGGGACATCAAGATCACGCTGGTGCAGTCAGAGACGTTGGCTGAGTACGCCGTCCGCACCTTTGCTCTCGAGAGGGTATGGACCTGCTCCTGCCCTAAAAGGGGTCTACCAACCACCTCGGCCCTCTCTACCCATTGGCATTTACCAGTACTCTATTTATTACCCTAACGTGGGGCTTCCACCCTTGGTTGAGGTGCAACGTCTGAACCCTGAGGGTACCGGTAGCTTCTTCCCCTTGTGTTTTCCTCTCCTCTGTGACCTGCACTGGGGTGAGCGGCTCAGCTCTGCTTTGGTTTGGGTTGTGTTTAATTTCCATGTAATTGTGACAGGGGTAAAGGATGCTTTCATCCTCCAGGCTTCAGCGCAGGTTATGTGCCCATTACTCTCCAGCGTGGTACCTGGGGATGGTGCTGGTGGGATTTACGTCTTAATCTTCAGGAATGTGAAATGAGTGTAGTTATAGGGCAGGTAGCAAAGGTGCTGATGAAATGGACCCGAAGGAGACCTGTGGCAGCCTCCTCTTCCTCTTTGGCTGGTTTTTAACCCTCTTGCAGCCAAAGAGGGAGCTGTGGGGCTGCTGAAGTGGTCCTGGTCCATCTGAGCTGGCAAAGTCATAGATTCACAAGCAAATTCCATGCTTCTGGGGGGGTTTCCCTCCCTGAACCTCCTTACTCCATCTCACCCTTCCCTTGCAGCGGGGTTACTCAGCTCGGCACGAGGTGAAGCAGTTCCACTTCACATCATGGCCTGAGCACGGTGTCCCCTACCACGCCACGGGGCTGCTGGCCTTCATCCGCAGGGTGAAGGCATCCACACCGCCCGACGCGGGCCCCATTGTCATCCACTGCAGGTACCCATGGGGCAGAGCCGGCTGTGGGGGTCTGCGATGGGGTTTGGGGGGTCTGGATGGGCCCGGCAGGGATCAGGCTGTGCCTTAGGTGGGTGCTCAGCACGTGGCTCTGAATGATGCTAAAATGTTCAGCAGGGTTCAGAAGGTGCCCAAAGATGCTGTGGCTGCCCCATCCCTGGCACTGCTCAAGGCCAGGTTGGATGGGGCTTGGAGCATCCTGCTCTATGGAAGGTGTCCCTGCCCACGGCAGTGGTTGGAACTGGATGAGCTTTAAGGTCCCTTCCAACCCAAACCAGGCTGTGAAAACGTATAAATGGGGTTATAGCAAGGGAAGGCTGTGCACCGGGTTGGGTGTTCCTCTACTGCCCAGCACCCACGGCTGATGACACAGGACTGGTGCTGGTAGTGAGGACGCTGGGTCTGGATATCCATAGGATACCCCCAGGGCTGTCCCCACTGGAGCTGTGAGGACATCAGTGGTCCATTTGAGCAGCAGCAGTGGCTTTCAGTGCCCTGAGCAGGCGGGGGTTAATGGTTCTTCCTCTGCTGGGCAAACAAGGAGGAGCTGATGAGTAGGAGGGTACTTTGTATTTCTTTTATTTGATTTCTCCTTGTCAACTGTCTCATCAGTATTATTCACCAGCCACAGCGAGTGTGATTAGTGCCCCAGCCTGTAATCACTGATAATCACTACGAGTGATTCATCAGGCCCGGGAATTAGGATTTCATTGGAAAAGACTTTGTAGGGAAGGAGCAGGGGAAGCAGTTCTGTTCCCAGCGTGTCACTGGTGAGTCGCAGCATGGATAGGTCTTTGAGTCCAACCATGCCAGGATTTGGGATAGCTTTGGGCATCCTGCTGGGCTCAGCCTTAACCTGAAGGTGGGAGTATTCAGACCCACTCAGTGCCAGGGCACTCTCAGGGCTTGGAGCTGAGCATCCCCTCTTGGGATGGGATCCCGGAGGACTGTTGGCACTCAGATGGGTTAGTGGGTGGTTTTGTTACAAACCCCATGGTTTTTGCTGTCTTAGAGTAAAGATGAAGCTTAGACATGGGTGGCCACCCTCTCCCTCCACAGCCCGACCGTCTCACACGCAGTGGTGTGTGTGGGTGAGGGCTCTAAGGCAGAACTGGGCTATGGTTAGGGATGGGTGTGAGGTCCCGGCAGCCCTGTCCAGATCCACACAGACTTTGCTCCATGCCCGCTGGTGTCTCAAGGTACGTGTGGATACTGTGCAGATGGGAATGTGTTTGCTGTGTTTTCCTCCTTCCCCAGCGCTGGCACAGGGAGAACTGGCTGCTACATCGTCCTGGATGTTATGTTGGACATGGCCGAGTGTGAGGGTGTTGTGGACATCTACAACTGCGTGAAGACCTTGTGCTCGCGGAGGATCAACATGATACAGACGGAGGTCAGTGGATATAATGGACAACTATGGGGCTGGTGTCACCCCGCCAGTTGTGGGGTCTCATTCCTCTCCCTTCTCCTCCCCCCCCCAAAAGGAGCAGTATGTCTTCATTCACGACGCCATCCTAGAAGCCTGCTTGTGCGGGGAGACCAGCATCCCCGCCAGCGAGTTCAAACCCACCTACAAGGAGATGGTGAGGATAGAGCCTCAGAGCAACTCCTCACAGCTGCGGGAGGAGTTTCAGGTGAGCAGCCCCCAAACCTCTTCAACACCCCATTGCTTCTCACCCTCCCGGTGCCCACCACCACCCGGACAGGGTGCAGACAGGAGCAGAGCTCAGGGACCACGTGTACCCACAGACCCTGAACTCGGTGACTCCCCACCTGGACGTGGAGGAGTGCAGCATCGCCCTCCTGCCCCGCAACCGGGAGAGGAACCGCAGCATGGACGTCCTGCCGCCCGACCGATGCCTTCCCTTCCTCATCTCCGTGGATGGAGACAGCAACAACTACATCAACGCGGCCTTAACTGATGTGAGTGTGCTGCGGGGAGGAAAGGGGCTGGTTTGGGTTGGTTTGGGCAGCTTTTCACTGCAAAACCTCATTTAGTGTGAATTTACTGCCTGGCTTTGCACAAGGGCACGTGGGAAGCTGTGTGGACCGACGTTGTGGGTTCCTTCTCTCCTTCTTTTATGTAGCAGCATTTTGCTTGTCTTGAAAGAGCTTTTCACCTGCTCTTGCAAGCTGCAAACAAAGGGGCTTCGGTTGTTTTGCAGTGAAAATGGAGCACAGGAGGGAGAGGAAGCTCTGGAAGGGGTTGGTAGCATTGAGTCCCATGTGCTGCCAGCAGCCTGCTGTGCGTCCTCCTGCCCATCCTCCTGGTGCAATTAGGAAGCTCTGAACTGCTCCCAAAGCCCTGGTACATCCCCCTGGTGCAGTCAGAAAGGACACCCGTGATGGGAAAGCAATTTCCTACCTGCTGACAACCACAAAGCAGGCTCCGAGCCCTTTTATCACCAAAGCCACTTGCCTCTCCTTGAAATGGGCTGGGGTGCTTTGCACAGGCAGCACTGAGCCCCACTGCATCTTCCCTGGTCACAGCTGAGCCCTGGCGCCAGTTCTTCACCCCATTTATCACACTGCATCTTTGTGCAGAGCTCATCTCCCTGGTACCTGCTCTGGCAGCAAAAAGCAGTTTGTGAAGCCTGAGGAGCAGCACCCGCTGGGCTTTGGCTGCCATGGGATGGGAGCTTTGCTTTCAGCTTGCTTGGTGTCTGCGCGTCCATTTTGGCTTTCAGCCTCACTGACCCTCCCTTAATCCCTGCTGCAAGGTCAGAGAATAATACTGATTTTATGGGCAGAAAAAGCCCCTTGGAAGAAGTGTTCACTGTGGGGGTAAACCCCTTCCCTCTTTGGGGGAGAAAAGCACTAAAAAGTCCCATTCTCTTGAAGAGCCTCAGTGGTTTGCTCTCTCTGTCTGTCAGATATGTCCGTGCTGCCCAGCATCCGGCCTGGTCAGGCCCCCTGCTCTCATCGCCCTCCTCAAGGGTAGGGAGCTCTCACCAAGAGCAGGGCTCTCGCTGCTGCCCCATGGCTGGGGCTGGGGGAAAGCTTTGCAAAGGCATTTCCAGGAGCTGGAGGAGGAGGTTTTGCAGCAGCCAGAGCACTCCCTGTTAGGAGGGAGCTGTGATTCACAGGCACAGACATTTACTGCTCTCTGCCTGTACCTGAGAAGGCTCGAGCTGAAGTGTGTGAATGCAAAAGCCTGATTGATTCAGCGCTGGGCTCGGCTGTGGGCTCCTCATCCTTTGGCAAGCGGTGTCAGGATGACCAAGGGGTCAAATCCTGCTCAAAGCCTGAAGAAGTGCAGTAATGTATTATTGCTGGAGGTGGAACTGGATGATCTTTAGGGTCCCTCCAACCCAAAGCATTCCATTATGTTCTATGATATCGATTTATTTCACCCTTCTTCCTTCTTGCAGTCTCTGGGAGCCTTTGATTTGAAGGTGTCCTTTTCTTCCTCCAAAATACATTGAGCCAAGGGCAGTGGTTGTGTCTCTGCTGCTCTCAGTGCCTGGCAGCACCGGGGCACTGTGGGTGCGGGGTGATGCCATGGATGATGCTTTAATCCAGATCCAAGGGGCAGAGCTCAGGGCCGGTGCCATCTGGCAGCCACCACTTTTGCTTGTTCTTGGCTCAAAGGTGACATCTTTGCACAAATAACAAAGAGAGCAGAAAGCTCTCATCCTGACCAAGGGCAGGCATCACTCTGACCTGGCTTTATAGCATCTCCCCAGCACCAGCGCTTGGAGGGACCAAGGCTGTGCCAGGGAGGCCATCTCTTCTCAAAGGTGGCTTTGGTGCCATGAGCACCACTGCCAGGTCCTTAACGGTGCTCCTCTTCCCTCTTTGCAGAGCTACACCAAGAGCGCTGCCTTCATCGTCACCCTGCACCCGCTGCAGAACACCACCACCGACTTCTGGCGGTTGGTGTACGACTACGGCTGCACCTCCATCGTCATGCTCAACCAGCTCAACCAGTCCAACTCCGCCTGGGTGAGTGAGCGCTGGCCTTGTCCTGCTCCATCCCCATCGCCTCTGCAGTGCTGCAGCCCCTGCTGTGCTCTTTCCCCTCTGCAAGGGGAGGTGGGACTGGCTGCAGCATCCAGGATTTACCCTCTGGAAGCACATGGCTAAGGATGCGCTCAGCAGCAAACCAGCCTTGGCTTCGTTGCGCTGGCGTTCTGTTGGAGTTGCTTTATTGTACCACGATCGTTGTGGATGCCCCGGGGAAACACAAAGTTAACAACAAGTATAACCTTGTCGTTGTAAAGAACTAGGTTTTATCCTCTTCTCTTTACAAAGGGGAAATGGAGGCACAAGGGATTTCCAGCTTTTATCTTCCAAGGACGCTGGTGGTTTGCGGATGCTGCTGTATAAACAATCCTGCTGCAAAGCGGCTGTCCTGTGGGATTTACAGTGTGGTGGGGTCTGCCAAACTGGAGGGGAGGTGT
Source organism: Psilopsiagon aymara (assembly GCA_024733675.1). NCBI lineage: Eukaryota > Metazoa > Chordata > Aves > Psittaciformes > Psittacidae > Psilopsiagon > Psilopsiagon aymara. The sequence goes on along the minus strand of JANRGW010044010.1, from coordinate 6,905 downwards.
TCACTGTCGCCCAGGGGAGAGGGGACAGGAGCAGGGGAGCAGGGGGCCGTGCTTAGCCTTGCTTTGCTCTCTGGGTGCGCTGCTTCCCAGGGGAATGCCTGGAGTGCTCTTGCTGCCACCAGAGTAGATATAAAAGCCCGTTACAGGTCTGTGATGTTAATTTAGTGAGGAAACTTACTGGATTTCTACATAAAATCAGCATTATAGACTCTTAATGGATGTCTGAAGACTTCATTAGCTGGCTTATTTTATGAGTTGAGATCACATATTCAATGTAAATGACCCAAAACAGCAGTTGTACCGTTTGTCGCAGGGATGCGGATGGATGCAGCACCAGTGCTGACTGGTGTGTAAGTACAATAAATGTGCTGTTACTTATTTAGATATATACATGTACTGGATACGTGCAGACTTATCCCCATCCAGCACCTCCTGTCTGCAGCACAGACATCAGCTCTCAGCTGACCCCAGCTGCAGTGGACCGCAGCAAGATTGATTTGATTTCTCTCTCCCAATCTCTTCTTTTCAATCCATGGCCTAGATATGCCCTTCAGCCTCGCAGGAGCTGCTGCTCTTGTGCCATCCTCCCCCAGCTCCCAGTTCCCTGATGTGGCCATTGTCCCCTGGCACCATCCAATGGGAACTCTGCCATTTCTCATCATGATTCAGCCCTGCCTCACTCCCCGGGCATCTATTCCTTAGGGATGTCTCTGTTACAATATTTAGCTGGATCTTAAATGTTTACCAGTTTAGGAGCAACAGGTAATAAATCAACCTTTACAGCAGGCAGCTCCGAAAGGTGACTTGGAGGGTATATCCCTCACTTGAGCTCCATGTTGCCGAAGGAAGTTTTAATATCCAAATTATAGTTGTGAGTCCAGAAGGCTTTGAGATCTTGGAGATTTATAGCCCCTATTAACAACCAATTATTTCTCAAAGCCATTTGCCATGCAGTTAGGCCCAAGCCATTAGGTGACCTGAGATGCTAAATGCCCTGTTAAAGTGAGGTGACAAACATCATATATTCCGTGTCGATGCTGGTTTCTCAGCTGTCACAGTGTGAAAACAATCTCATCCGTGACCCTTGGACAGAGCCATCCATCAGTGCCATGCTGGACATGTGGAGGGGGAGCAGGAATTGGTCCTCGGCCCTTTCCTGGGGTTGATGGGATGTTGCGGCCATGGAGCAAGGGGGATTGTTATCCCGCATCGTTGTTGCTGATAATGGAAAAGCAGCTTCTAAAGCCAGTGGGGTTTGAGAGCAGACTTGGAGCAACCGAGCCCTGCTCCATCCTTGTGCAGGATCAGGCCTGTGCTTGTGGGGGCTGAGGCAGGGCCCATCCTGCATCCTCCCGGACAGCAAAAGTCCGTCTCCAGGAGCCCCTGATTGTTGTGTTTATGTGGTGGGGAGAGGGCTGTATGGGTGCTGGGGGTGGCCTTGACCTCAATAAGTGGAGGGGTCCTCTGCCCATCAGTGCCATGGGTCCTGTGTGAGGGTCCAGCATCCCATCTTGTGGCCACCCCTGGTACCAGCAGCCCCTCTTGGTGTCCAGCACCAGCTACTCCAGTTCGCTTAGTGGTGCCTGTGATCCACAATGTCCTTTCCCTGGCAATGTTCAAGGCGAGGTTGAAGAGCATTGGATGCCATGGTCTAGTGTGAAGTATCCCTGCCCATGGCAGGGGTTTGGAACTCGATGATCTTAGGGTCCTTTCCAACCCAAACCAGTCTGTGATTCTGTGTCCCAGTGTGTGTTCCAGGTCATGGTGAGCTGTACCTCTTCCCTCCACAGCCTTGTTTGCAGTACTGGCCTGAGCCGGGGCTGCAGCAGTATGGCCCAATGGAGGTGGAGTACGTCTCCGGAGCAGCGGATGAGGACATCGTGTCCCGTCTCTTCCGAGTCCAGAACATCACACGGGTGAGGGTCTGTCCTTTGGCTCCATGGGTGAGGGAGCTTCATGTGTGGCTGTGTGTGCCCAAGTGCCCCATGGAGAGGTGGCTTCACTGAGGCTTTAAATCTCAGCCAAGAGGCTGAGGACAATTCCCCAGTGGAGGTCATTGGCCAGATGGGAATGAGGGAGCTTGGAAGGGAGCATGCGTCTTGGCTGATGGCCTGGCTGGGAAGGGAGCTGGGGTTGTAGGAGATAAATCCTGATTACTTGGGCTTTTAACACAGAGGGGTTCGGTTCACTACTGGGAGCATCTGGCATTGCTGGGTGTCAGCAAAAAATCCTTCAGCAAGTGCTTTGCTCTCAGGTGGCAGGATATACTCCATGTTCGATTAAAATGCAGTGTGATTGAAATCTCTGGATCTAAGGAGAGATTTCCTCAGGGAGCAGATCTCTGGTAAATGCATGGAGCTGCTTCTTGGCTGGAGGGGAACCAGGAGTTGGGGGTGTCACAAGTCCTCCGGAGCCAGACAGAGCTTTCACCTGAGCTTCAGAACGGAACCCCAAGCTTTCCTTCCTGGGCTCTCAGAGGCATTTGCTCCTGGTCTAACTCCGCTTACTTTCATCATCTTCCCCCTTTGCCTTCCTGGCTTCCAGCTGGAAGCAAAGGCTCAAGCCTGGGTTGGTCAGCCCATCCTGGCCATATCAGAGCCCCTAAAAAGGTCAGAATTGCCCCTGTATGTTTGGGATGTGCTGGTTTGAAGAGGCACCAAATGCCCCCAACACCCCAGGTTGGAGCCTCAGGAATACCTGGTCCTGCTGGTTGGAGATGCCGGTGCTCACCCCATGCATCAGGCATCTGAAAGTGGGTGGATGGAGCCTTCCAAGAGCTGAAGATCCCTGTTTGTTTCTGATGCTCCCTTTCTCCTCCAACGTGTGCTCCCAATGTGTACCACCAAGCCCCAGGATGCGGCTGGAGTGTGTGACCCATGGTTTCATCCTGTCAGGTACTCCTGATGCTCTGAGCACTTCTGCATCCCTGGCAGTGTTCAAGGCCAGGTTGGATGGGGCTTGGAGCAAGCTGCTCCAGTGGAAGGTGTCCCTGCCCATGGCAGGGGTTGGAACTAGATGAGCTTTAAGGTCCCTTCCAGCCAAAACCGGTCTGGGTTTCTGTGATTCTGAGCAAATACATTTGCCTGCTAAGTCCTGGCCTGGTTTAGCTTTGTGGATGTAATCCTCCTCCTGGAGCCTGCTAACCAGATTAGGTGTCACCCCTAACCAGATTACCAGGGTATTAAGGCGTTCTTCCACCGCTCCCCTCCTCTGGGGGTGGCAGCTTCTCCTCAGCCTCCTGATTTACAGCAAGCACAACAAAAACACATCCCCTGGGACCTTCTGCGTGTGAGACAAGGATGTGATAGAGAAGCCTTGGGGAGGCTCAGGGGTCTGGTAACAGGTTTGGGGAGCTAGAGTCAGCCAGAGATGCTGTGAGTTAGGATAAACCATGTCAGTGGAGCTTCCCCCGGCGGGGTTGGGGTGGTGGAGCCAGTGTGAGCTGTGGAGATGCTGAACCGCCCCTCTTGAAGTACCGGGAAAGGTTTTTTCCACTCTTCCTTGGCTCTTAATGTGTGGCAACCCCCTCTTGCTTCCATCAAACCTCCACTGGTAACCAGTGAGGGCAGCTCATGCATTTGAGCTGATGAGGTTTGCTTTTCTAGTTGCAGGAGGGGCACCTGATGGTTCGGCATTTCCAGTACCTGCGGTGGTCGGCGTATCGAGACACCCCAGACTCCAAGAAGTCCTTCCTGCATCTCCTGGCCCAAGTGGAGAGGTGGCAGAAGGAAAGCGGCGATGGCAGGACTGTGGTGCACTGCTTGTGAGTGTCAGCCGGAGCGGAGCAGGTTCTGGTCTTGGGGGAGATGCCATCAACTTATGTGTCCACAGTTCTGCATGGAGAGCCTCGAAGCAGCTCGCACCAGGGTGACTTTGTCCCCAGATGGTGCTACTCACAATGTGCGTTTTGGGTGAGGCACCTCGTGGTCCCCATGCCAAATGTCCTCCCTGAGGTGGATGCTCACATGAAGATCCGTGTGTGCTGTCCTCAGATGGGACCTGGCACGTTCACAGATGGGGAGAGGCAGCAGGCGAGCCTTTAATCAGGGATCAGTTACACCCTCTCTGTCTTCATTAGCTGAAGGAGAGTTTGAGATCATGCTTTAGAAAACATTGGCATCATATTCTCCCTTCTTCCCCATTCCCCTTTTGCTGCCAGGAATCAGAAGTGGTGCTGTGGGGTGGTTTCAGCCTGGGATGGAGGGATGGAAAGTGGGATGCTTCCTCCAGCCAGCACTACGCAAGAGGTCATCAGCCCAGAGACACCCTGCAGATGGGGAGAGGGTGGCAGAGGGACACAGTGGAGTTGGTCCATGGAAGGGCTGGCAACGGAGCCCAGAAGTCCAAGATCCAGCCCTGATGATGTTGTGGCTCTTGTGAGGGCCAGAGGGCAGGATCACAGCTCCTGCCACCATGTGGGTCTGGTTCAGTTGCCCCCATTTGGGAGGATTCTGGGGTATGAGCCCCTGCTCCGGGACACCTTCTGGGATACAAGGATGGATGGAGAGAGGGGGAATTGTGGGAGCACCAAGGCGCACTTGTGCCATCTTCTCACCCCTGACTCGTGTGCTTCTCCCACCAGGAATGGAGGTGGCCGGAGCGGCACCTTCTGTGCCTCCACCATGATCCTGGAGATGCTCAAGTGTCACAACATGGCAGATGTTTTCTATGCTGCAAAGACCCTCCGCAACTACAAGCCAAATATGGTAGAGACCTTGGTAAGCATCAGACACCAGCAGTGTCCCTGCATCCCTGCAGCAAACACCTTCTCCATCCCAAACCCTGATGAGCATCATGGGCATCCTCATGCAGAGCATGTCTCAGTGAGCCGGCCAGCACCATGCCATGGGCTGGGGTGGACAAGGAGGTGAAACAGCTCTTGGCAGCAGCCTTGGGCTTTGTCTTCATCTCACCGTGCCCACATGCCCTTGGCATCAGCACTGGGCTTGTTGGAAATCCTTCCCAGGAGGAATAAGGCAAGTTCCCATTAATTCATGAGATGTAATTGTAGTTCATCAGAGGGTTTGTGTGCTGGGAGCAGCTCCGAGGTGGAGTCAGACAAATTCCTGCTGGAAGTACAAAAGGGAACTGCATTTTGAGTGGAATTAATTGGAAAACTGCTGGGAGCAGCGATGGAGCCACGTTTCGTGATGATGAGGCTGGAGGTGGCAGCGGGTCAGGGCAAAAAGCCCATGTCCTATTTCAGGCCCTTGATAATAGACAGGAGATGGAGCATCACGTGGAGGGATCCAGGTGCCTCATGATGTGGTAAAAGCAAGTCAGCTGGAAATGTTTACCCTGTTTGGATTATGAAATCCCTAAGTTGCAAAATGAAATGGTTTTGAGGAGGGGATATGATTTGCATTAGGAATTAAAGTGGAAGAGAAGGTAAGGGAGGGGAGAGGGGGCCAGGGGGAGGGATGCAGATAATGGAAAGATGATGTGACAAGCATGAAGCCACCAGACCCATTGGGCTAAATTGCAAAGGTATTAAAAGAAGAAAGGCAACATTTCACATCAGGACACCAACATCCTCCAGCCTCACATGAACCTGGACCAGCTATTCTGGGAATCTCAATCCACCAGTCCCTGGGAGGCCAGATCCTCGCCGGGTGTAAAGAGCTTCAGCCCGGTGCAAAGCCGCTGTTTCACGCTGTCCCATGCATCTTCCCCTTCTGTTTGCCCATGGGGTTTCTTTCTGTAAGGTGATGAATGGAAACAATCCCTGTTCTTAATCCAGAAAGCATTATGTGCTTTTCATCTAAGCCCTCGCAGCCTCCTCCCTTTGAAGCTCATCTCCCCATTGCCCATTCCCACCTGGGGTCCCTGAGCAGCCACCCCTCCTCATCAGGGATAACGGGATTGGTGCTCAAGCTGCATTCCCCGTGTTGCTGCTAGGATTCGGGGGGATGAGCTTTCCCCTTTCTCTCCCTGCTGTCGCACCAGGAATGCTCCCACCTCATCGCCCAGCACTTGCAGCAGCATCAGAAACCTGATTGATTTGTGTGGTTTTTTTCCCTGCTCTGGTTAATTTTGCTTGTTGCATGCTCGAAGGAGCAACATCTCATGGGGATGGGCACTTCCAACGTTGGAGCTCCTCCGGAGCGCTGTGAGTTGTATGAAGGCAGGAAGTGCGTGATAACAGGTCACATAAAGGAGGACAAGGATGGATGAGGCTGCCTTGGCAAGCCCCTTTTCGGTGATTTCTGCTATAGAACAAGGACCCAGCCATGCAGGACTTTCCCTTTGTGTAGCTGGGGGGACGGTTAAAGGGGGAACAAAGGGTGGGAAGATGCTGACATTGTCCATAGCTGGCTTGGCAAATGGAAGGATGGGAATGTGAGCTCAGTCCTTCTATATGGGCTCCAGGAGGACCTTTCCCACTCACACCCTTCGGCTCCAGCCTGGCCAATGTGGGTGGGTCAGATTTGACCTGAGCACCAAGGTGCTCAAAGTGCTTGGAAAATTTGGATTTGGGAATGTGAAAGCTCCTGGGACTTCCCTTTGTGCCTCTTCCCCCCATGCAAAGCAAATGGCCAAACAACCAAATCCTTGTTAGGGATGGAAAATGGCTCTTTGTTATCTGCAGCAAGAGAATCTGTGATGAGGGATTATTGGGGCAGGCAGCTCCAGTAATACCACACCCGGACTGTGGATGAGTGAACATTTGGCACATGTAGTGCCTTTGGCTCCAGCGGATGGATCATCCTCCTTCCACAGCAATGGGTGGTGGTTGTCAGAAGTGGAGTTTCTCCAGGCTGTTAGAATCCCACCCTTGTTTGGGTTGGAAGGGACCTTAAAGCTCCTCCACCTCCAACCCCTGCCACGGGCAGGGACACCTTCCACTGGAGCAGTGCTCCAAGCCCCTGTGTCCAACCTGGCCTTGAACACTGCAGGGATGGGGC
>JANRGW010044009.1:0-40134 GCA_024733675.1 Psilopsiagon aymara | reverse complement strand
TAGAGGGGCAGGATCACCTCCCTCAACCTGCTGGTCACACTCCTTTTGATGCAGCCCAGGATGCAGTTGGCTTTCTGAGCTGCAAGAGCACATTGCAGGCTCATGTTCATTTTTCCATCGACCAATATTTTCTTCTTTGCAGTGAGTAATAAGAAATAATCCATACAAAATGGTCTGGATCAAGACTAAATAGAAAACTGCCTTATTTCTTGAAAAATGTATCAGAAGTCCTTGTGTACTATGTTCTATACTGAGCCAACAACCATGTTTTGGCTGTAAAATACGCATTTATGTAAGAAGTACAAATCCAATAAGCTCTTCCTTTCATTCTCATTATTAGGCCCCACTTTATCACCTGTTTCAATGAAGGCTCTCCCAACACTGAAGAAAGAAGCTCTTTAATTTTGTTTCCATTTGCTTTATTTTGCAATAAAAGGTAAGTTGCTGGTTTCTTTTTTTGGGAAAGGTTGATTTTTATGGAGGTTTTCTGATTTCAATCTGCAGCGCAGTGCTGTATGACATACAGGCCAACTGTTATTTAATATCTCCATGATATGCCTAATATTTACAACTCCATGAAAAAATTCCAAACCAGAACAACCGCTTTTAGCTATTTTGGTCAATACTGTTAAAGAAAAATGAAAAAATAAAGAAATGCACACAAACTATTATTGGTAAACGCATTGTCTCAAGAAAATGGAGTTAAAAGACTCCGAATATGGCTTTGTAATAGAATATTACACCAAGATGAATTTTACACTTGTCCTTTTGTTTTCTGCATTTATTTGGCTAAATGCAAAATCATGCCTCTTCTGTATAAGAAGATGGACTGAGATTGATTCAGATGTCCATGAAGGGCTGTCTAATGCCATCTCAGAAGGCATCCTGCCTGACATTCAGTCAGATATGCTGCTATCAGAGACCCAGACTGGTTGGATTAATAATGGATTCTCAAATGACACTAGACATCTATGTGTAAGCAACTGAAGTACATCTACTTCTGGGTGAGGCAAATACCTTCTAAGTTCCTTCCTATTGATTTAAAACTCCATTGACTGCCCAAGCTGCTTACACACCTGATTTGCATTTAAATGGAGGTGTCTTCAGTCTGGAGCTGTGTCCTGCTCAAAAGGAAGGAATGAGGACCAGCTAATACTCCAAGGGCAACAGAAGGTAGGAACAGCCTTCTGTATTTACCTACATTTATATAGCATAGGGTTCAGATCAGCAGTAAGTCTCCAGGGGGTCATCACAGACCATCGAATATACACGTTCTGTGTTTTCCACCTTGATATAATTTGCCATCCACAGGAATAGAAACAAATTAAAAGTCTATAGTTTGGATGCAAAAGGAAAACAAAAAAAACCACTCCAAAGTCTCACCTAAATTATTATTCTGTTCATAAAGTCACTATTGATAAAAACTACAAAGCAACGATCCTGTACCATCTCGTTTGCAAACCTGTGCTGGATAATGCATTATAAAAGAGAGAGAGGAGATAATGACACTTCCACTTTAAGTATTAAAAAGAGTTTGGTGGGTTTTTTACTTTTTAGAGTTCAGACTCCCTTCTTCTGCAATGCAAATAATGAAAACACTTCTAGAGGCACAAGATTAAATTGAAGCTCTGCTCTTCTATATCCTGGGCAAACACAAATTAAGCTTTAGAAGTCTTAAGATTACAATGCTGAATAAAGGCAAAAAACAGATGAGTGGAAATGAGAAAATGTCACTAAGCAGATCAGGAATAAAGAGCCCAGGTGCTGAATCCACGTATGAGCTTAGACACAGCAATGTCAAACTTCACATGCTGATGTGACAGTACCCAGGACTACCTTTAAGGAGCCTTAGAAAGTATTTTGGTGACAGCTGAGTTCCTCAGAGATAATATGGAAGGAATGTTAACCTTTAGTCCTGGACAGTAAGAAGGACTGGATCCTTTCCAGGGTGTTTGCTTGTGTATACTTCCACATGTAATTTCTAACCCTATATGTATAAAAGGATCTCATCCTAAGGACTGACTGGAGATTTATTTTGCTGTTATACCCTGCCACTATTTTTTTTAATTGCGTTTTTTTGGGGAAAAGAAACTCAACCCATGGCTTTCCTTTTAACAGTGAAAAGCAGCATTTTCACTGAACAGATGTCTCTTTCCAGTGCTGAAGGGAAGTAAGGCAAAATCTTTGCTTAAAAAGCTCTGGACTGACAGATTCTAAACTGCCAGCTACATACCAGCTATATTTATACAATTCTGTGATCCTGCTAAACACTTATCACAACCTTTTACATCTTCTTATCTTTTACAGGTTCATATTAGGTCCTTTCTGTGTACCACAGGCTTTATACTGAAAGCTAACTGAGATGCTTTATGATTTCTCAGAACAGGATAGCAGGTTTTGCCTCTTGGGTCCATTCCCTCTCAATACAAATATGGGCATCAGTAAAACATGTATCTGGGCAATGGGACAGCTGTACCTCTCCCATGATAGCCTGTATCCCTAAACAGCTACTTGCCTGCCAATGCCAAAAGTCTGTTCTTGTTTCCCAAAGTGGAAATTCTAATTGCAGCTACTCAGCAGTAGTAATTTGTGACTGAAGTCCTGTCCCAGCATTTCTTATTTGAGTAATACCATCTCTAACTTGGAATAGGAAAGACCTGAGGTGCTTCTTAATGAACCTCATAAAGTTATATGAGGTCAAAAGACAAGATGCAGCTGAATGCAGGACGTTTGTGGCAAAGTTAAACATTGTGAGTGGATAGAAAGGCTACTTTCTGAACAACAGCCATCCCAAATCAGAGGCTTAGCAGGTAAGAGAAAGACTTGAGAGCAACAAATCACTACAGAAGTAAGAATGATCTTTCTCCCCACATGCACACCTGGAATTTGGCATTCTTGAGTCCATGCTCGATCAAGCAGATAACAAAAGGGGAAAGCAGAAGTCTGCAGTCTCAGGGAGCAAAATACATAGATTTATGTTCTTATTTTCTCACGATTTTCTCTTTGTCCTGAATTGGGCACAGAAAAATGCATTCTCTCCTGAGAGGGGAGCAGCAACAGCAAGGGCAAGGCATGCAAGAGTTATGTTTTAGTAAGGGGCACAGAATCAGCAGCAATTTCACAAGTCTGATGAAGACCAAACCTACCACAAAGAGGAGCTTTTACAGGAGTTTTTAAAGGGAAAGTACATGGCTGTCCTGGGTTCAGCAGTTGGAGTCATTTTTCTCCTTCTTAGTAGTGTAACCCTGAAACTGAAACACACTTTGTAACTAGGTAATTACCTATGCTGTTCTGTTACCATTGTATAGTCCCTTCCCAAGAAGTCAATATGGTCTCAGGAAAATGTTTAAAGAAAACAATCAAAGAATAGGTATTCTTTCAAGATAAATGATTGCAATTAACTTGACAAGGAAATGAGAATATAGGTGAAGGGTAATTCCGTCAGGGGGAGATCGCGACCTCCGACTCAATCGCCACCTACTCAAAATACACCCCAGACTCAATTTAGAACAATGAAAAAAGTTTGTGCACATATGTAGAAATTAGCATATGGTGTGTGCTTGTTATGACCAAACAAAACTGTAATGTGAAATGGGATATATGAATATGTAACAATCTTATGGATAAATATTTGAGCATTTTGAACCCTGGTTATGCACTCTCGGAGGAAGGATCTTCCGTGCATCCAGCACTGTAATTAAGAATGCCTCCCTTTTAACACTACTTGGTGTTATGAGGGTTTTTTTGACTGAGGTTTGTCGGTAACAGTAGCTGGTGCACTGCTATGTTTTTGACTTTCGGCCTGGGAACAACACTGATCATGCCGATGTTTTCAGTTGTTGCTCAGTAATGTTTACTCTGAACAAGGACTTTCTGAGTCTCATGCTCTGCCAGGGAGGAGGGGAAGCCGGGAGGCAGCAGAGACAGGACACCTGACCAAGCTGACAAAAGAGGTATTCCATACTACAGCACATCATGCCTAGTATATAAACTACAGGCAGTTACCCGGAAGGGTTAATTCATTGCTTTGGTCAGGCTGAGTATCGATCAGTGGGTGGTGAGCGGTTGTATTCTCTTCCATTGTTATTTCCCTTATCATTAATATTATTGGTGGCAGCAGCAGTGTTTTGTGTTATACCTCAGTTACTGCACTGTTCTTATCTCAACCTGTGGGAATTGCATTCTTTCAATTCTCCTTTCCACCCCTCCAGGAGTGGGAGGGAGGAAAGGGCAGGGGAGTGAGAGAGAGACTGCATGTTTTTTCTGAGTTACAGCTGGGCTCAGACCATGACAACGGCTAACAAACAAGACCAAGCATGATCAATGTCGAGGGCTAATATGAACTGAGATGCCCTTTGCAGGCTCAGAGCTCGGGTAAAAAGCAAAGAAACCTCAATCAATAGAGCATGAGTGCTGGAGAAAGAGGCACCCTGAGGGTTGTATTTTAGGAAAAAGCAATTTCAGAGGCTGAAAAGAAAATAAACTCTGATTTCTAAATGCTTATGGATAGCTGATAGCTCAGAGTTTTAGCAGTTGCTTTCCATTACTGCCATTTCATGCAAATACTGCAGGTGAATCATTATCATAATCACCCAGTTTGGAATACAATTGTCTGTGTGGTTGTTCCATGTGAGAAATAGTAATTCTGTTTGCTTGCCTCTGTCAGCGGTGCCAGATGAGAAATGGCTTTTTTTGTATGTGTGATAATAAAATCAATTGGATTCCTCAATTGCTCAGAAAGAAGAAACTTAAATATTTTAAGAGAAGCAGGTCTAAAATAAGAGTAGGAAAACAATTCTCTTCAACTGTAATTTCTTGCTTGACTGCACAACAATTTTCTACAAACTATCTTCTTCTGTAGATTCAACTGGAATACAGCCAAGATGGATCCTATTGGAAAAACACATCCATCTTTAAAAGTCTTGACATCAGCTCTATTCATGCATTCTTTACTTTGTCTACCCAGAAAGTTAACCCAGGTTTACCTGCCTCTGAGTACCTGGATGGAGAAGGCCCGGTGTGCAACAGCTCTTCCAATGACTTCTCTTGAAAAGCCCTCTTATAGGCACACAGCTCTTCTGCATATGGATTAGGCAGGTTGGATGGACAGCAGGGAGCATCTTGTGTTCCTCTAAATGAGGGGAGCAAGTGAGAAAAGCTGAATGTGGTAGATGGAGAACTGACACAAGACTCTTACCCATCCGAGAGATAGGAATCTTCCATGGAAGTAGCTGTTCATCCTCACTTATTACTAGTGCTGGTAAGAGTCATTTTCCTATGTGTTATATCAGGTTTTCACTATTTTTCCCATTTTCAAACTCTTTTTTTCTTTTCTAAGGAAAATTTAAGGGATGAGGTTTTAAGCCCTGCAGCCTCCTTCCTGAAAGAACATAACATATTGACTTAGTAGTCTTTTCTTTCTTCCTTTCTTTTTCCTAGTAGGAATCTTGACAGGACAGATCAGTTGAGCCTACATAAAACTTTTTTATTTCTAACAATATTATTCTTTAAACTTGACATGGACATGTCTCTGGACTGCAATCTAAAGGTATCAATATTCACTTCTGAGTTACACAGGTGAAAAAAAAAGCTTTTTTTTTCTTTAAATGAGACATATTCTCTGTCACAGTGTCCAAAACAATGCATAGTTCAAGTTGCTTCTTCTAGGATATTGAATAGAATCCAAGCTGTAAAGGTGTACAATACTGTGTGTATATAAAACCTGAGAGCCTTTCAGGCTGTATTTGTCAACCAGTTCATTGAATTTGCATACATGGAACTTCTGAAAAAGAATATGGGCAGGAAACAAATAGTTTTACAAACTTTACACACAAACTTCCTCCGTCTGGAGGTATTGTGCAAAACTAGAGGAAATTGAGGGAAAACTGCTTCCATGGGCATTTGTTAATGGTCAGAATTCTGGTTTACTAATTACTGAATATGTCAAAGATTAATATAGTCTTAAGGACATATATAAGAACATATATAAATATGTCTTGTGTACAATTAAAGCAAAAAAATCAATATATTTATTTCTTCTAGTGGAGACTGGCACAATCAGTCTGGTTTTACTTTCTTAAATTTTATAGTCATTTTTCCATTACTTCTTTTTTACATTGGAAATAGCTTCCCATGATTTCTTGGTGGAACTAGAAAAATCTGATTTCCTCACTATTTGAATTAAGAAGTCCTAGAAGATGAAATGAGGCACCTTTGGATTCAGCAAGCTGCCAGTCCTGTTCCTTTTGTGCATACAGAAATGTCCACTTAAGCATGAAGCACTAAAAAACACACTTGGAAATTGGCTGGATATGGATTTCCATACCAAAGATTGGATGCAAAACCAGTAAGGGCAAAGCAGTCACAGGATGAAAGAAACTAAAGCTAGTGCTGTATGCAAAAGGAAAGTACAGGGAAATAGTGTTGTACTATAAACAGGAGAGAACAGTCAACACACCAGTATGAAGCCTGATGCGCCAATGTCATTATAGACAAAGGCCAAAATTGAAGCAATTTTTTGATTTTTTAATCATTTTTTGATGCAAAGTACTTAAATATTTGCTGTTAACAGAGCACAGGGAAGAAAGATACCAAAAATAGTTGAAACTTCTTTCAAAATAACTGAAAATGATTGGAAAATTCCATGAAATAGGGAAGATTTGGAAAGATACTCTTGCAAAGAGCAACTCAAATGAAAATTAATGTTTTTAAAATCAAGCAGGTATATGAAAACATAGCCAAATAGATACTACTTACCAGTTTTTGCATTCACCCTGGGCACTTGCTGGGTGTCCATCTACAGCTTAATTAATGCAACTTCCAGAAAGAACAAACTCAGAATGCTCAAATGAAAACAGGGTACCTGTCATGTGCCTCAATTTTGACAGTCAAAACCAATGATGCTGAAAACTGAAAAGCAAAGGATAGCTTCGGCTTGATTTTGTTCATCCAGTTCTGGAGACTCATATCCTTTTGAAACTGTCCTTCTGGACTTTGCATCTCCAAGATGTCCATTATCACATAGAAAATGACACATGCTTATCCAGCAATTGCTTTGTGAGATAATCATCCTGAAATACGTGGGTGGCTTGAAATCTGTGATGATGATTTAGAAGTTAGTGAGGGATGGTGAGAGCTAAAATCCTCCACATCTCTTCCCTAGTAGGAAGGATGTGATGCCCAGCTTGCTCACTGAAGGAAATTTCCTTCTGAAAGATAAATCTTGCATTCTTACTTTCACTTCCAATGACTGTGACTTCTCTCTTCTATTCTACTGGCACAGAGATAGATCATGATCTTGTGCGTGGTGTCCCTGTCCATGGCAGGGGAGTTGGAACTTAAGGTCCTTTCCAATCCTAACTATTCTATGACTCTATGATTCTACAATCTTTTTCTCCTTTCATGGTAGTTATGGCTGGTAGAGAGTGATGAAGAGGGAAATCTGTTATGGGAAACTTAATTTTACAGTCCCTGAATTTCCAGGATTGTAGTGTTTCCCTGTCTATTACTGAGTGACAACCTACTAAGGCCATTCTGCTCACATTACTTTATAAGTCAAAATAAAGTTCTTTACAATTCAACAGCTAGATGCTTTGGACTTCCATTTATTTCTTTTCTTATCATTATTACTATTTATTTGGGAATAGTTTCTCATTATTACTGAAGCCAGCTGAAGAAAGATGGTAGCAGAGTAAAGGCAGAATGAGGGCTGGAGTTTATCAAACACAAAGCTCTGTATTGTACTCTGTATTGCATGCTCTGTAGAGCATCTGCTTGAGTCAAAACCTGGAGCTGTGCAATCTTTCTCACAAGGCAATAAGATGCCATAACCACTCATATCAAAGCTATATTTTGGTCAAACAGAAAAAGCATTCACCATTTATCAGGAGTTCAGCCTAGTAAATTATTTGTCACCCTCCCCAGTGCTCCCTAAGCACTGTCAACTTTCCTTGCTTTGAAAGTTTTAAAGACCTTTTCTTTCTCAAATGGCATTTGAAAGAGGGGTAAAAGCAGCTTTTTCTTTTTGATATATGACTGTATATTATTAATATTTGACAGACCCTCCCATTGTGGGGATATAAGGAGTAAGTTCTTTATTGTGAGGATGATGAGGTGCTGGAATAGGCTGCTCAGGGAAGTTGTGAATGCTCCATCCCAGATGATGTTCAAGACCAGGTTTGATAAAGCCTTGGGTGGCATGGTTTAGTGGGAGGTGTCCCTGCCCATGGCATGGGGGTTAGAACTAGATGATCTTAAAGTCCTTTTCAGCTCTAGCTATTCTATGATTGTGGGGGAAAACAGAGAATTTAAACAAAAAGGAGTTGTTAACTGCTGTTGAGAAAGGATAATTTAATTTTTACTTCTAAGAATAGATCACAATTGAATGAAACAGACACATGCCTAAGCTGCAAAGTGCATGAAAGTTCACATATGTATTTGGCCTCACACACTCTGGGATTTGAAACTACATCCCACATATTCCATACAGATCTTCAGATTATTGAGACACTTTTACATGACTCTCTCATTTTGAGTTTCATTCTAGCTTTGCTAAAAGGTAATTTCAATGCAGTTTTGGTGAATTCAGTACATGCAAAAACATTAAGGTTTTTGTGACTGACAAGAGGGAAAAAGTCCTTTTTATCACAAAGTTCCTCATCTGGTGAGCAAACAGCATCAGAAGAGCAGTTGCTTTCAAAGCCCCAAAATCTATACAATATTGAAAGCCTCCTACTTCAATCAAGTAACAACTGTACCAACTCTAACTGCAAAATACGTTCTTGAAGGCAAACCACACCGAAGATGGAAAGGCAGAGTTCCTAGGGTGTGTGTACACAATATAGGGTTCTCTGAGGTCTTTAAGAGTGTTTCTTAGATAACTCTTACTTTCAACAGTTAATAACTTGAATTTCTTCTACCACTGTCAGCATTAGAGTTAATGTAGAATTTGGGAGAGATCCTCAAGCTATACAATTGTAAAGCATACAAAAAAACATGTCTAAAAACCAGGAGTGAATGGTCTCCCCCATGACACCACTGGGAGATCTTTTCTATTGGGATATCAGCATCGATTTCAACTGGATGCATTTCTAAGAAGGGTGAAGCATAGCATGTCTTACTATTCTATCTTGTGATTTATTCACCCCAAGTTTAAAAAGTACTGTATGCATTTCTGTTCCTGAGACAGTCACTCAGCCTTCCTTCATTATCAAAAAAGAGAAATAGGTATTTTTAGAGCACAGTTTACCTGACCTATTTTAGATGTGCACTTCTGATTGAGATGAATTAAGCCCCAGTTTTCATTAACTATACTGACTGTGACATATCTGCTGCCTGTAACAGGGAACAGAAAGTGTGAATTGCTCAGATGTTATTACTTCCCAATAAGGTGAAGCCAACTATGTAACTTAAGTATGGAAAAGAATCCTTGTGAATCACAGAGCAGGTGCTAAGGAATGATAGTCCAAAACAATGCAGCAATCTAACACACTGCCAAGAGTTCTCTCCAAGGATTTTTAGGCGCTTGTACACTGAACAGCAAAAAATTACCATTCAAACCATAGCACTATGTTTGAATGAGAAGGCAACGAAGGACATTTCTGACTTTCCGCAGTCATCTTGATTTAAACTCATGGAGATTAGAGGAATTGAATAGGGCTTTGGTTTTCTCTTCTCTCTTTCTTCCTGCATCATGACTTGCAGAGAAAGAAAATCAGTTCACATGTCTGAAAGGGAGATGTGGTGTGTTTTGGTCAAGTTCATCATCCAAAGGATTGAGGAATGAAACACCTATATGTTGTCAGTAAGTCATCAAGTGACTTCTCTCAGGGCAAGTGAGAACTGAAGTCACTTGTGTCACATCAGGACAGTAAGCAGAGAACCTGGGATTTGAAAATCTGTAAAAAATTCTGCTAAGCAGCTTTAATCAGATGTAACACAAGATTCAATCACAGTTGCTATGTGTATGCGTTCATAGAAATATACAATATATACAGCTAAGTAAGAAAGTTTAGCTCTGTCTATGGACTATGTCAATTGGATTAAGAAAATAAAAGTTGGGGGTTTATCCAGTTTTAAATGACTTGTTTGTTATATGTAGTATATACATAGCTTGAAGTGGAGAGGAATACTGTCCTCGGAAATAATTAGAGCACAAAAGCAAGTCATCTCTAAGGGCCTGTCTGCAATTAACTAGGCAATCATATCACAGTGCTAACGCACCTCTAATTTGGACTACTTCCATCCCAATGGAACAGCCAAGGGGCTTAAGTGCCACATAAAAAAAGCTAACCAGGGAGGATGATCAAATAGACATTTCTTTTTCCAAGACACATAACACAATTAATAGTGTTAAAAACCTGAGTGCTGCACTAAGAGCCTACATCTTCAAAAGAAGAGAGGAACTAAAATGAAATTTCAATGGGGAAAAAGTCAGACATCAGGGTCCTTAAGGGTGATGAATAATGAGATGTTTAGGAGGAGTTAAAAAAGCACTAAAAACGCTTGTATACTTATGGAGTAATTTGAAGACCTAAAAGAATGCAATGTTTGATGCTACCTGAAGTGACTAAACCAGGAGCATGACTGTGATTGAAGCAAACACAAAAATGGGCTGAATCAGACCATAAACACTCTCAGAGCAATAAAAAATCTTCCAGGGAGTGAATCAAATGTATTATTAAGTTAAAAATGAAGTCCCTTATGCTGCAATACTGTCCATTATAAGCACATAGTAGTCAGGAAATCAGAAAATTGTGATATATAAACAGAAAAAGCCAACCTGATCAGAATAGAGATGTTGTTTTGACGTCAGTTGAAGCAGTGACTAAGGTTAGTACTTGAAATCCAGTAGTTGCTTCCCAATTATGAACTTCTCCCTGAAATCAAAGAAGAGAGGTTGGCCTTTGGCAATTACCTTTAAGTTTGAATTTCTTTGCTATGCTAATGTATTGCATAGACATTCTGAGATCGTTCTCATAAAGCCACTATATGATATTCCTAAAGAAAATTTACTCCAAGATTGATTTTTCTGTAATACTTTCCCTTTGGGAATTGGGACCAGTTGTAATATGCCTCCTGCACCTTTTGTGCTGGGAAAAAAAAGAAAGGCAATTTTCTCTTTATCTAGTCATTTTAGATCCATCCAGCTCTAAATGTCAGGTTCATCTGATCTTGTCTACATGTTCTCTTCCACTGTGCATCCTTTATTTGACTTTGAGTCCAAACTTTCTATTTCTGTTGCAGTAGATCTTGATCCTTCTTCCACCCATAATGATTCTGTTGTCATTTTTCTTCTAATAAAAATATATATCAGATGGCCATTTTTTTTATCACTAGAAATAACTAACTAAATAAAATGAAGACAGGAAATACATGAAGCCAAATGATAACAAAATCCAAGTGTCTCCTTGCTGAAAGGGAGGGAGGAAGAATGTTCTTTAATCCAAACTTCATGATACTCAGTTACATTCAAGCTGTGAGGCAGATGTTCCCTGATGAGCAATTAGCACAAAATCTGTGACTTGAAATCATAAATCAGTACTTGCCTCTGATCTACAGGGTTGAGAAGTACATCAGGGCATAGGAAGCTGCAGACATCACCTTAATGAGATCTGCTAGCTAACTGTAAAACTTCTTTGAACAAGCAGTTTGATCCCAGGGTGTGCTGGAAGCCTCCTGAGCAGGCTCCCTTCCCATCAAGCCAGCACTCCTAAAGTCTCTTCAAGACCTTTTCACAGACATAGACAACAAGCTGCTGAACAGGTCATTCCTTTACCCACAGCAGGATCAAATGCACTTTTGGTGTGTTTGTCAGATGTTTAACATGTTCTGTAAAGCTCAAGTGACGGGAGACTCTCTCTCTAGGAAACCTATGCCAATGTTCAACAGTATTTGTCATCAGTAAAAATTCTCTATGAACTGCAGTATTCCCTGCAATGAACTTAAGCCTATTATTCTTAAGACTAGACAATTCTTACCATGTCCACAATGATCTGTGTGATGTGTAGTACTATACAACAAATACTATGAAGACTCTTGGGGTTATCCCACGATGAGGGACTAGTGAATGGAAAGAAAGAGTTGAAGACTAACTACACTGCAGCATCTAATTAGAAACTAGTATAGGAACTTGGATGACAAAAGAAATAAAGGCTGTTAGGTCACTGCAGAGATGCCATTGAGATATTGGCCCAAGCAATTGATGAGACCTGACTGCTGGAAATGAATGGTATAGATTCAACCTAAGTATTCTTTCCTGAAGGAAAATAACCAAGCAATAAGAAGCAAACACCTAAGTGAAAGTTTCAAGCCAGATAACTAGATATAATCCAGCAAAAATAAAATTAAGAGATTCAGGGGAAAGGAAAGGATGATTTTAAATGACTTAGGTGTATGCACTGCTTTTACACTAATGCTGATTTAGCTTTAAACAGCTGTAAACATTAATATGTATTTAGAAAACAGATGCATTTGTAACAGCTGCCTTCCAAAAATGTGTTCCAAAGACCTACACAGCTAGAGAAAAATAAATTTACAGCTTGCGCTGATGGATTGGATTTTGAACTATTACTGATGACAGGATGCATTTTAGAGCATTGATGATAACTTTTTTACATGAGTGGTGGAGGATTCAACAGGGAGAGGTGTGCTGCTGAACCTTGTACTAACAAACAAAGAAGGACTGGTAGGGGATGTGAAGGATCGGGACAGTCTTGGCTGCAGTGACCATGGAATGATGGAGTTCAAGAGCCTGCATGCAGGAAACAGGGCAGTAAGATTACAGCCGTGGTCTTCAGGAGACCTAAATTTGCCTTCTCAAGGATTTACTCAGAAGAGTCCTATGGGTTAGGGATCTGGGATTTAGAAGATGGGAAGGTCATAGAATCATAGAAAAGTTAGGGTTTGAAAGGATCTTAAGAGCATCTATTTCCACCCCCCTGCAATGGGCAGTGACCCAAGGCAGGTGATTAATATTCAAGTATCATTTCCTCCATGATCAAGATCAGTGTATCACTATAAGTAAGAAATAAAGCACAAGAGGCAGTAGACTTGCATGGATGAGCAAGGAGCTTCTCGCAAAATTCAAACAGAAAAAGGAAGTTTGCAAACTGTGGGAAAAGATACAGGATACTTGGGAAGGATATAAGAACATTGTAAGTATGCAGGGAGATGACGAGGAAGCTAAGATCCATTTGGAACTCTATTTGGCAATGGATGTCAGGGACAGCAAGAATGACTTCCTCAAGTACATCAATTGCAAAGAAAGACCAGAGAAATTGTGGGCCCACTGCTGAATGAGATAAGTGCTAGGATAAGGGGATGTAGGCATAAACTGAAACTTAGGAAGTTCCATCTGAATAAGAAGGAAAACTTTACTTTGAGGGTGGCAAAGCACTGGAACAGGCTGCCCAGATTGCTTGTAGAGACTCCTCTGGAATTATGCAAAACCCACCTGGACACAATACCGTGCAACCTGCTCTAGGTAAACCTGGTTTAGCAGAGGGTGGGGACTGGATGATCTACAGAGGTCCCTTCCAACCCTAACCATTCTGCGATTTGTGATTCTGTGACTCAGCTGGATCTGTTAGTGATAGGAAAAAACAGTATACATATATCACTGTGCCGCAGGACTGGTTCCTCATGCTACAGTGTAGGATGAGTTCTTAAAGTTGCTGCTCCCACCAGACAGCAACTACACATAGAAAAGAAGTCAAATTATGCAGCCTTGGCTTTTGAATGCACCTCACACCTGTGTTCTTTTTTAGGAAAAAGCAATCCAAGAATCAATGTTATGCTGATTTGAAAGTACAACTTGCATTGATTGCAGAATACAAATATCTCTATTGATTATTCTACCTCTCTCTCCTCCTTGCATTTCAAACATGATGTATCTCTATGAACCTCTCACATGTGAATACCTATCACCTAATTAGCTGGTCAGAAAAGTAAGGTGCATCTGATCAAGACTTCATCATGACCTTTGATGTGTATTTCATCCTTCCCCTTCCATGCCACTCCACTTTCAAAGTCTCCTGGAGGTTGTCATCTTAATTCAATGACTACCTGTGCTCAAACAAGGATTCCCAACCCATTGGAAAGGAACAGGAGAGAACTGGCAGGTTGAAGTCTGGGAGAAATCTGACTTTTCCAGTCATATTCAAGCTACTTCAATGCAGTCAGAAACTGGGTTGTTGTTTTTTGGGGGTTTGGTTTGGGGTTTTTTGCTTTCCAAAAAAAAAAAATGGAATCCGGGGTGAAAAGTACTGTAAATGTAAAACATAATTCTGAGATACTATATAAGTATAATGTGTTTCCACTTATACCACTGCCCTGACAGATGCAGTAGTAGATTGGATGAAGACTGTAAACATTAACACTTTTAGGGGAATAGAAAGATTTTCCCATTAAAGACCCGCTGTAAATTGAATCTGATAATCTAATGATGAGATGGGGTCAATATTCTGTTCTATATAGAATCTTAGAATAGTTAGGGTTGGAAAAGACCTTAAGATCATTCAGTTCCAACTCCCCAGCCATGGGCAGAGTCACATCAGTACTAAACCTTGTCACCCAAGGCTCCATTCAGCCTGGCCTTGAACAGTGCCAGGGATGGAGCATTCACAACTCCCTTGGGCAACTCATTCTAGTGCTTCACCACAGCAAAGAACTTCTTCCTTATATCTCACCAAAACTTCCCCTGTTCAAGTTTAAACCCATTACTCCCTGTCTTATCACTACAGTCCCTAATGAAGAGTCCCTCCCCAGCATCCTTGTAGGCCCCTTTCAGATACTGGAGGGCTGCTATGAGGTCTCCACACAGCTTCTCTTCTCCAGGCTGAACGTCATAGTAAAGACATCATTTGTTGCACTTTGTGTTTTGTCATCTCCAAAGAACAGTTGATGGGAATGAGGAAATGGGTATCAAACAAGAATGAAACAACTGGGCTAAATTTAAGGTAAAGTCTGTTGATTTTCACACTGCGTAAAAAGTTCTGTTTGACGCTATGGAAAAATTAGATGAGGACACACAGGTAAGATAAATCCCATTCCAAAAAAAAAAAAAAAAAAACCATTAAAAAAATCTGTGGTAAAACCATCAGTATAATTTGCAGAAGATAATGCATCATTACTGCAAACTTTCTTTATCCAACTCCCTCCATTATTATACAAGACATAATTCATTCACCCAAAGGTATCTACTTAACAGTAAACTAAATTTTCTTTAGTCTCTGTCAGATCTATTCTTTTCTTTTCCATTTGATGATGAAAGGAGCTCATGATGACTAGCTGAGATGGAGATGTCATCTTTGATGATAATAGAATGAAACCCATTCTATCAGTCTTGATAATCTTCTCTCTACCAAAGACCCATGCCAGTTTACACGTTCATTAAAGCAACATTATAGTTATATGTGATTAAAAGTGATTGGAAGAATTTCATATGCTCTCAGAGTCTCCTACATGAATGTGGTGAAGGCAAGCTTTACCAATTTAATGAAGTCATTCTGTAATGTGAGAGGAACCTACTTCTACTATCACTTATATAAGGGAATTCCAACACAACCATGGTAGAGTAGCTGTGCTATTAAGACAACCAGGGCCTGTTTGTGGATGCAGGAAGGATTGGAGAGGATAAAGCTCTTGAGTGAAAAGTGGATTGAGATGTTCTATCATCCACATACTATAGTTCAAGATTTCTTCACTCCATGGGCTAAAATACAGATTGATTTTGAAATATGAAAGAGAGTGTGGAGGTTGCATTTATGTTCCTATACAAGCAGAATGATATTCCATTGTCTAATATGAATGTATACAAATGATTCTGGGGAGCAGCGAGCATCGTAAAGGCTTGGGCACTGGGCAAAGTACCCACTCTTAATTCTTGTAAGAGTGGGGACATGGAAAGGAATCTTGAGCTCCCCTGGAGGTCTCCTATGCCAGCTCAGCCACATACCATACTCCTACAAATTCTGTCTTTGAAGTGCAATCATCCCCTTACACAGTATGTATAATTAAATTCCATTACAATCTGGCTTAAATTCTACAAAATTATGCTGCTTCAACAGTTACAAACACTGAATAGAGTGTTTTCTTTCTGCAGCTTTTTCCCCCAAAGTCACATATTAACACTGGCTTAGACTTCATCTGATTGCCAAGGTACTAATGATTCCTCCAAACAAATAATGCAGGAACAGTGCTGTCCCAGGACGTATTTCAGCTCACAACAGAAATTAACTGGTTAATGTAGTAGTGTAAAGCTCCTGTCTGAACTCCTTCTTGATTTTTCTGTCAGATTCAATCTCATCTGTTAACCTGAAATCCTTTCACTTGTTTTTGGTGTTCTACATCCTTCCTTACTTTATTTCTCTTTTAATATTCTCTTTTACAGCCATGTGGTAACTTTTTCCACTCCCTCTTAGCTATTGAAATTTTAATATGGATTTGGTATTTGCTATACCTTCAAACAGAAATAATGTCACAGAATTAGTGGTATTTTTTTTTCCTTCAGTTTCTCCTTCCCATTATGTTTCTGAAATAATACAATGGCATCAAATGCCCATGCTAACTGCTCACAGTCCATCAGTGTAATGGTACTTTTCTTACCTCCATTTTACTTAAATGTACTGTTGCATTTTTATCTTCTAGGTTGCAGCCTCCTTTCTGTAATATTTCAGTTTGAAATGGCGGATATTATTATTTTTTAAATTAAGCTAAACAATTTATTATACAGCTCTTATCTGTTAGTCCTCACCTGGTGTCCAAAAAATGAGTAAAACCTGGCAACAGTAAAACACTGCACCTACAGAGAGGCAGGCCGCCTCCTTGGCTAAGGTGGGTCAGTGAAAGAAAATAATTGATCTCTAATACCCTGCACAGGAAACTATATTGCTTCTCTCCTGCTTTAGGATTGTTCAGCATCATATGTGTTTCACTTTTTTTTAATTCAAATAGAATAAAAGAATAATGAATTCATAGTTTTGACTGATTTCAGTAGGATAACTTCAACATAATGGCATAGAAGAAAAGGCAGAAGAGTTATTCCCCATTAAAAAATGGTTCTCAAAAATACAGCTCCATACTACGCAGAAGTGTTTAATATTCCTAAAGAGCTTAACAAATTTCTTGTACAGACTTTTTTGTTCTGCAAAATAAATAAGATGCTTGAGTCTCATGAGACATTAGAAGAAAAAGAACTAAATGTATCCATGTTACACTGGTGTTCAGCACATTATATTCCAGTATACTAACTTCATGTTTCAATGTCTTCTTTTCTGGAACTTTTCAGCTGTGAAAATGAAAAGCAGTATTAGTGTTTTCATTTTCAGAAGCCCTTTCTGGGATTTTTCTTCTTCTTGAACATTACCAAACAAACAATGTAGACATCAGGTTATTCCTCTATAGACCCTAGCTCTCTGCCAGCACAGAAGGACATAGGTTTCCGTAAGACCTGAAATGTCCATCTATGTGGATGTCTTATATTGAGGTGTCTCAGTACTATAAAACTATGTTCAGGCAACTGAATGGAGAGATATTCTATTGGCTGGACACAAACATCTTCCTAATACCTGCTGGGGAGCTCTTTAAGTCCCGAAGCCAGTACTGGTAACAGCTTCTTTGCCCATGGCTATCTCACACATGGACGCATGCAAAGACATATGAGTGTGTGTTCCGTTCTGGGAGCTGAATCCCCCCTTTTAAAGAGTAACAAGATTACTAGTTAACTTTTCCCTTTTTTTTCCCCTTTTTTTTCAGCCTTACCTGCTCTTTGATTTTGAGCTCATCTTTCTCCTTTTACTTCATCTGTAAAATCAGACAGCAGTATTTTTGTAAGGTATTTCCATGATCTGAAAAAGAAGCTATTTACCAAGACATTCCATAGAAATATTCAGTGCTAGTTATAGAGATATTTTGCATAGAAGTGTCAGTGAGCTGTGCTTGTGGGATTGTTTCAAATGTTGTTTCATCTGAAAAGCATTTAAGAAGTAAAAGCTGGAGCCCAAGCCTTTGGAAGTAAGATGGAGTCTATTAATTTCTTTACTTCAAGCCCTAAATGTCATATTATTATTGGAACAGTTTCTTGATTCATACCTCTGAATATATATAATTAACATTTATTTAGTGAAAACACAAGAACTGGCATCTCTTATCGCAGTGGACGCTGAATATTATATGATCGATGTGGACACTGAGAACTGATATAAAGAAAATGACAAGAGGGCAAAGATTTTGTTGTTGGTCTTCTGTTGATCTACATAAAATCATCCTTTGTTATTTGCACTGGAAGAAAGCAGTAAAATTCCACAGTATTTCAATCATTCTCTATTTAAGAGGTACCTTGCAAGTCCCCCTTTCATTCTTTATATTGTTTTGCCTATACCCAATAAATTATAGCAGCTAATTAAGTAATCAATTTTAGCATTTCTACCTGTCTCTTGCTGCCTTTGGGATTCTGACAGGGAAAGTTTGTGCTATTGCGGGTGGGGAGGAATAGTACAAGGGGAAAGATATGGAGAAACAGCATGTCCAAGTTCCAGTTCAGTAGCAGCTTATGGATACTATAAAAGAAAATTGAATACTGCATTCAATCTGTCCTCTCTCTGTCTTATTGTTTTCAGCGGTTAGTCTCTCCTTCCATTATTTAGTCTTAAGGCATTCTGAAAGACATTAAAATGGAAATAGTATTAAAGTCTTTTTGCATATACTTTTTCATGAGAGAAAAGTGCAACTCTGTTCTCCATATTTTCATGGGCAAAACATTTTTGCTGAAAGCAAATACACATTACACGGTTTACAGAGACCCAGTCTGAAATGATGCCATCTGCATTAGCTCTACTCAGGACACCAGACCAGAATGAAAATTTATCTTAGGAAAAAAAAGCTTTGTGTCTGGCATAAATACTGGGAAAGTTCACAATCATAGAATCATAAAATCATAGAATCATAGAATAGTTAGGGTTGGAAAGGACCTCAAGATCATCTAGTTCCAACCCCCTGCCATGGGCAGGGACACCTCCCGCTAAACCATATCACCTAAGGCTATGTCCAACGTGGCCTTGAACATCATAAAATAGTTTGGGTTGGCAGGGTCCTTCATATGTTATCTTGTATAACCCCCCTGCAATGAGCAGGGACTACTTCAAGTAGATCAGGTTGCCCAGAACCACATCCATACAGGACCTTCATACCTGATGGAAGGTATCCAGCTCCTTTAAAAATAACAAATATTATGGGGACCTAACCAGTGATATCAATGTCTTAGATCTATCCCCTTCCAGTGCTCCAGCCATCTAAACACTAAATGGGGAAGGAAGCACAACCTTCTGTCCATCTGGAACCTGACTTGAAGGGCCAAGCATACCACAAGCGTGCTCAGCAGCTTTAAAGGCCACCAGTTGATTTCTAGAAAGCTTAGATACTTCTCACCAGTTCAGAATAATCTGTAAGGTTCCAACATAGAATCACGGAATATTGGAGTCAACCAGGTTGGAAAAGACCTTTAAGATCATGAAATTCAATCATTAACCCAGCACTGTCAAGGCCACCAGCAACCCATGCCACTGGGGGCCTCATCTACATGGTTTTTAAACATTTCCATGACTAGAAGAAACCAAATATGAGAGCTACTTGGGCTTTTGTCTGGCTCCTCCTGAGTCACACAGACACAGTCAGCTGCCAAGCTTTGAGAGAAAGACTAAATGTGAAAGTCAAAGTGTTTGAATGGAATATATGCATAGAGCTTACATCATACTATGCCGCCAAGCAGCTAAATGCAGGATTATTCTTCAGTAGCCATTTGTTGGACTTTGAGGAAAAGGCAGATATATTGGCAAAAAAACTCTGAGATCTAATTTTGTCTATGAGGCAACACAGATATTCAACCCTTCCCCATTAATTAAACCTGCAAATAAGGGATTTTCTGCAGCTTTCTCACGCCAAAAAAATGGCAGGTGAGGGAGACTGTTATTAGGAAATCACACTGATGTAACCACAGATTCTTATACTCAAGAAGACAACATGCCATAAATATAAATACATGTGTTTAAGTATTTTAAATCAGGAAAATAAAACAAAAGCCATATGTTTTTTGATTAATACCAGCCACAAAAATATATGAGCCAATTGACTCCCACTAAACAAGAGTGAAAAAGCTTGCTCCGTTTTTTGTGTCTGAGAGCTCTATACTTACCTTCATCCTACTCCGAGGTGATTCTTGTTTGCTGCTCTGAAACATCTTTTATTGCTACCAAATTCATTTATTTTTCATCCCACATATGCAGATATTCCATACTCACTGAGACATGCTTCTACCACTAGTGAGCATACAGACCATTATTTAAAATTCATGTTAATGTTTTTTTTACAAGTCATCTATTGGGTATCTCCATATACTCAATATGCTCCTTATTTTACACAGGGGCATATGCATTTCGTCGGCAATGCAGGAAAAGAATGCATTTCATTCTTCTCCCAGCTTTTCTAAGAACACAAAGGCATCTTCAAATGTCAGCTTCAAAGGCATCTTCAAATTAACACCCTCTCACAAGAGTGTTGCAACTGCCCTTCTGTACTGGTTCCTTTACTTACTCTGTTGCAATGACAATGGTTATCCAAGACACAGAAAGACAAGGAGAAAAATCATATTGAGATAGCCCTGAAAGATGAGATTTGGCTAAAAGGAATTGCTTTTCATTTCTCTTCTCCAGTTGCATTGCAAAGGCAGCAGGAAGGGTAAGCTCCCCGATGTTCATCATAACAAGTGATCCAGACTGCTCACTCTTGGATGGATACTCCTCTTTACTTTTCTCTGTTGTCCTAAGAGATGGAGAATGGCAGAGCAAGATTTGGCCTCCCTAAACAGGCGTGGGCCTTTGTAGATCCCTCTGTCAGTTTTACAATAAAAGACAATACATCCCTAGTACAGACCCAAAGTAAGGTGTTTAAGACAGGGTGGGCACAGGGTGGCCCAGTTTATTAAACCTACAGATTGAGAACCGTGGGTGTGATGTCAGATAATATGCCAAGATCACCGTAAGGAAAAGGAGCTATTAGAAAGTTCTTCTGAGCATGCTGGGCATTCATGTCATCAGGCTGTTTGCTTCTATTTCTGGAACTTATATTCTTGTGGGGATCATTTGGGTACAGATTGTTGAGTATAAAAGTATCTGAGATGACTCGATACTAGAATTATAAGGCATATGCCTGAGTAATCTTTCTCCTAGAAATGATTTGTCAAAACTGACATTTTCTAACCCGCCCCCCAAAAAAAAAAAAGGATTTTAAAGAATTTTTGTAGTGAAACATCAGACAGCAAAAAAAATAATGTGCAATTCTTTAGCAGAAATGTGACCCTTTGGCCCTTGGTTAAGAAAATATTTTTATTCCTTTGCTCTGAAATATCTCAGGGTTTTGTTGTTGGAAATAGGATCAAATGCATTCAGCCTCATAGAGAGGAAAACAAGGAGATTTTCCATGTATGAGCTAAATGAAGATTTTAAATTTCTGAATGCAAGTTTGAAATGATAGAGGGCTAACTTATGGTCATGAGAAATAAGCAATGCATTAGTCAGCTCAGTGGAGGACTTTATAACCTCCCATTTCCTTTACGCCATACCAGAAAAGGTTACTTATGCAGCCTCAATGGTAATGACTCTGCTTGACATTTCAAGGTGCATCTAACAAACATCAGCATAGAGAAACAACCTTCTCAGCACAGTTTCCAGTGATTCATTTGCTTTTATCCACAGTAACTAATGTCAATGCCAGCAGGATTAATTCATCAATGTTGGTAAACTGGTTATAGGATGAAACGCCATTAGATGTTTTAGTAAATTTAGTTTCCTTTTATGCCAGATTGTTGTTAAAAGCATGACAGCCTTTGTGCTGCATTTTAAATAAAAGGGAGGTCTTAATGCTGCTTTAGTGCTACAAAAATCAATGAAATATTTATCTTATCCAGGGAGAAATTCTCCTGGAAGTTATACTGAAGTAAATATTGCCTGGGGATGAAAAATGTGTGGTGGCACAGACTGTGAACTATGTTGACATGAAACAAAGGACTACTCCAGACTAGGGTCTGAAATGCTGTTTCGCATCATTTTACAAGAAAAAAAAAACACCATGAATTGGTAAATTATTCATTCCAGTGTAAGTATAAGGATATTGTAAATGGCAAAGTCCTCACAGTGATCTTTGATGACCCCTTAAAGAAGATGAATATGCCCAAGTTACAGTGTACCTTCATACTAAGTGTATTTAAGTTAGACACTCTCCCAACCTCTACCACTAAACAAAAGCAGAACATTTGGCTCTAGTGAGATTTTAGTTTGTCCATTCACACAATTGCATCCTGTTTTCTCCCTGTCTTGCCTCTGTAATGTAATACCTATCTGACAAAGGTATACAGTGCTGTTGAGGGAGAATAGGAGAATTTTCTATTTTGTACTTGTTGCAAGAGGTCTATGAAGGACAAGATGAGATAATCAACTGTGAGTTCAGTGGTAACAGATTCAATCTGCTGTGCTCTGAAAGAGAGAAAAAAGAGATAAATTTAAGTTTTCATCCATTCATTGTGAAAAAATGGGAAAAAAATACACACAACATATGATTAAGTTTTAGCCTACTTAAGACCAGTAAGAGTTTTACTCTTCACTTCAATGGGATCAAGAATGTACCCAGTGCCCTCTGTAAGACATGTTCATGTAAGGGCTCACAGGAAATGACAGAAAATAGCTTCTGCAGCAACAAAAAGCATCAAGATCAAAAGGGCAAAGTCCCTGAATTCCTGAAGAGCCCTCCCATGCTCTTCGCTTTGTGCCAAACCAGCAAATAAAAACTAGTGAGAAAATACAAAGGCAGCTTTGGAGGGAAGGAAGCTGCATTGCTTTTAGACCAAAACCTCAAACAAACCTGCATTCCAAAGTGCACAACTAAAAGCATCAGTCATTTCCATACTTTCAGATGTATTGCTGTCACACCTACTCCATAATGCTCACTTCATTTCAGTTCAGCCCAACAGTAGTGGTTAAAAAAACCCAGTATGTAGCTCAAAACAGGAAACTACTGTAAATTTACTGTCTTAAACAGGAAGGGCATGCTGCATGTAAGGGGTGGGTGACACAATTACCAATGAATTTAACTTTACTTATATTTAATTCAGAATCATTCTTATTTATAGAATGGTTCGGGTTGGAAGGGACCTTAAGATTGTTCAGTTCCAATCTCCTGTCATGGTAGGGATGCCTTACCCTAGACCATGTTGGCCAAGGCTCTGTCCAACCTGGGGTTGAATATTTTGCTGTTCCTTCCATTAAAACACTATATCTGAATTCTGTTCTCCTGAAGCTGCTGGATCCTCCCATTGGACTCATACTGGAAAGACTTTTCTTCTTTTCTTCTTCCTCTGAAGATGAAGGAGCATATACTTAATAATGATCACATTTTGCTCTGTCAGTAAATTCTGACATATCTCTTGGGCTGTCTGTAGCATAAACAAGAAAGCAGTAGAAATTTCCTTGTAAAACTTCTATGGAACAGTTTCGTTCCCAAGTCAAATTTGTACAGAGACCTCACTATTTTCTGTTGGCTTCCTTTCTTTCATCTGGGGGATGTATCCAATATGAATCAATATAATCTCAGAAGGTTTATTTAACTGTCTTGTTCTTCATATGACTAAAGGTTATTTGATCATCTCTGACAGCAGTTTTGAGTGAGGAGTAAGCTAAACATGCACATGGACTGTTTAAACAGTGAAACTCTCATCACCTTCCTCTAAGTTGACTTTATCTCAACCTAAAATAAGAACTTCCCTAACCAACCTTTTCTGACAGAAGAATCCAGACTTGAAAGATTTTTGATAGAGCTGCATGCTTGGAAAGAAGGAAGTCAGTATTCTTGTAAGCTTCAGTAACACCATAGTATAGAGAGGGAAATGCATGCAGGAATAATTCATGGGTTTATATTCTGTGTCCCTAAAGGGGAGAAGTAGTGCTGGGTAATCCATTCATGTAGTAGAGGAAAAAATGTCAGCATGTTTGTTTGCAATGCTAATAGACAAATTAGGCAATTTGCTCCATTGTGCCTGGCTTAACAGAGGCCTCGAGTTCAGACTTACCTTTGATAAATTAACTACCCATGTAGTTAAAAGTTAAGCACACACTCGAGGCTTGTGATAAGCAGGGTTATAAAATCCACATACAACCACATCCACCCCACTTCTAGCACTGGAGCAGCAGAATGGGTAGCAGGTAATTTTTGATTGCTGTCTTTTTTGCTTGCAGAATTCACAGAGCAGCACTCACTTCACAGCACATGTAGCTGTGTCCTGAGGTCCTTTCTAAGTTTTTATCTCGTCCTGAATTTAAATTCAGCCTGTCTTCTTTTCATCTTCTGGGGGCATGTCATAGGATTCTTAGTATTATCAAAATCTCAGTCAACCTCACTAACATTAGTTCAGAGCTTCATAAATTTATAAATGGATTACATGATGTACTGGCAGTTACAGAACTCTGAGTGTGTCTTTCATACCCTTTTATTTCTTCCCCCGATTTTTCCCAGTGAGTTGTGGGTACTGTTGGCACTTAACCTGCATCTACAAAATAAAGTCCTTGGATCAAGGACTTGGATTTACTTCAGTAAACTGATTCATTTTCTCCTCCTTCATCAAACCATGATGGCTCTCATTATATCTATGGCACTATGAATCCAAGAATGGACAGAAATGGATTATAGAAACCAGTGTCAATCTGATATTCAGAAGGGAAATTCTGATTGAAATATACACTCTCAGACTTTCTCTCTGATGATTGTTCAAACTACTGCATTTCTACTGTATAATCTGAGGGCAAACAAAATCCAAGAAGGGAACCCCAGTATTCTTACCCCAAGTACTTAATTAAATGGCCAAAGTCACACACATATTTCTGCTCACTTGATTCATTTCTATAAGTTGTATTCTTTCCTGTCTCATTTTTGGGAAAAGTGGTGAATCTACCATCATAACATCATGTACTCTGGTGGACAGTATATATATATATATATATGTATATACACACACAAATACACATACACACAGATAAAATATATATATATATCTCCTGATTAGCTCAACTAGATGCTCCATCTGATCCTCTGCTGGGGAAAACTGCACAGTTGGTGATGTAATCTAAGCTTAAGTGTAAATTAAGTGAACAAAGATGGCATAAGCTGAATACCTGGAAGAGGATGACATGCAGTTTGCATATAAAATTTAAGCCTGATTATTAATTTTGGTTTGTATTTATTTTTTACTATTATCAATCTCTCGACCCCTAATTCTCAGCACTGTGGTTGATTGCAGCTGAAATTCAACTATTAGTAAACATCTCAGCAGGCGCTAAAAAGCTGAGAAACTCAGTAAGAGAGAGGCTCAAGATCAAGTACATCTAAGTTTACGCCTTAGTGTAATTTGGTGAAATAGTGACTAAGGCAAAAGAGAGAAACCTGTAATGCAGGTTTTATTTTTGATGCCCACAGGACTACATAGTTGTTATGATGCTTAACTTAGAGTCTCCAATCAGCCTTTTTGGTTATCTAATTGTTCAGCAGCAAAACTAATTCACAAAGCAGGCAGAGGGTCCAAAGCCTGAATCACACCTTACACACAGGGATATACTTTCTTCCTACACATTGTCTCAGCTTCTATACCTTTTCTAATGAGATCAGCCAGCACTGCTGTTAATGCACTGAGGACAATTAATGAGAAGCATCCCAGCAGTGATCCTTTTTTACTGATGGCATTATGTACTTTAGCATCATTTCAAGTCTTGTTCTTTCAGATTCCATCTGAAGTTCACTGGATTCAAGGGAACCCAAAGAAAGCAAAACAGTTGAAATCTTCCACTCTGAAAAATCTACTCTTAATTATGTTTCACCTCAAACTATGAACAAATTTTTCCTTGAAAATAGATTCTTAAAAATTCAATTTCAGGATTCATTTTTTCATTTCAACTAAAAATTTATCTTGCCAGATACCTCTTTTAAAGAATATTGATGATTTTGACAATTTGTTTTATCCTGGCAGCAGGAAATGAAGACAAGAGAACATCTTTTTTGGACTGGTATGTATTTTGATAGCAGTGTATTTTCCACCAGAAACTAAACCCCATGCCAAATTCCCAATTAGATCTCAGAGAAATCTTTCAATGGGAGGTTGATCAATTCCAGCAATATATGTAAGGACAGGGAGTTATGTTACACAGTTAGGCAAATCTTTATCACTGGGGAAAATAAGCCTGCAGGAAGTGCTTTTCTTTCTGTGTAGTACCTGGAGTGTGTTTTGATATGAAAGAAGCATGAAGCAGAGCTGAGTCGAGATGGTCTCACACAGTTGCCAGATAATGTCATAAAAATTTAAGTCCTTTCCAAATTCCCATTTTAAAAGCATAATATGTTGTGGATAATGAAAACTCTTGAACAACGTAAGTGCCTTCATACAGCTTTTGTATTGTTTTCATAGTAACATGAAGCTGAAGGCATGAGTATAATTGTAAAGGAACAAATGTAAAAGGGATTTTGTTTGAAATCTGGTTGTCTTGTTTGATTTCTTTTGTCCAGTGATATGAAAACCAGCAGGAGAGCATTTAACACTAAATAGAAGCTTTCACAGTTTTCTTCTTAAAACTCTTCAATTTGATTTGAAATATATAGTGTATTGAAACACCAAGCTATTCAGAACATAAAGCATTCACTCTGTATTCAACCTGATCAGAATCTTTTTAGAAGAATTTCCAGTGTTTGTTTAGAAACGTTATCACAGAACCAGGGAAACTGCTTTTGCCTCACTGTGATTTCCACCGCACTGTAACTCTGTATAGGTTGCTTTTTATGGGACATCTGTCAGGTACTGTGTGTCCTGAAAGTATTTACTGAAAGTAAATATTCAGTATCAGGCAATTATCATAATAAAATTTCTTTATTATGCTGCGAGTGAGAGGATTACCTTTATGGGCACCTTTAAAAGATAAGACATTCTGGAGCACCTGACAATAGCAAAATAGTCAAGGCCCCAGTTTTCCTCTTTTTCAGGCACTGACTTAAAGAGTATTCTGCAACATACATCTCCCAACACACATTTTCCCTCACCTCAGGCAGTTCAGGCATAAGCCATATGCTCCTTTTTTTTTCCCCCAGGATGAAGTTAAGCCACTGAGGAATACTCTATGATAAAAACAGAGAAGAGAAAAGAACACTCTGACTGCTGTAACCAGAATTTAGAATACTTGTAAAAACCTCCCCATCTACTGAAGTGCTCAGTCAGGCCCTCCCTTCCAAGTTCCAAGGGGTAAGCATGACTAGCAATTACACAAAGGCCTCTACATGTCTCTGCACCATCTAGCCAGGGATGTAAGGTTGTAAACAGCCTCCTGACATGTTGAGACACATCTATATGTATTGCTGGTGCCACAAAGCACAATATATTGCATAAGTTTGTTGAGCTCTTACTTAAAATCAATTTTTGTTTGTCATTCCTATTATTTCCTTTTTAAACCAGATCCAGAACTTCCCTCCTCTGTCTGTTGGAAACCTTTTACTAAAGACTACAGTGCACCTATTTATCAACAACCCTAACAGCTCCTAACATGCACCTTCAGTTTAAATAATGCTTATCCCTCACTTTCCCCTTCTAAAGGAATAGAGAATGCTGCTGCTAATAGGATATAGTTTTAGGATACTGTTCTAGGATAAAGTTTTAAAGAACAGTTTGAGGAAAGTTGTTGGGTTGTAAAACCCACATCATTTGCCATAACTTACTCCTAGTGGGTAATGCTGTAAGAACATCAGCTATTCAAAAATCAAAGAACACAAATTGATGAAAAACTGTCTCCCTGTCTGAAGTTCCATTGTATAAGGACATAAAGAGACATGATCACATATAGATAGATAGATAGATAGATAGATAGATAGATAGATGATAGATGATAGATAGATAGATAGATAGATAGATAGATAGATAGATAGATACTAATATAATGTATATAGATGAGACCAAGACTATACATATAGATGATTCTGTACAAGCGGTGGTAAAGAGGATGGGGGAATGGAAAGTCTGAGTTTATCTGGGAGTTGAATTAACCTGTAAGACATCTCAGAAATTTAATAGAAGGCTGATAATCCATAACATACTTCGAAAATTTGGTACAAATTAGTATTAACAGCATAGGTATTGTGAAGAGGGAAGACAGGTTACAGAGACATCAGGTAAATAAGCTACCTGCAGCAACAAGCGTTACAGAGTCTTCTGGGACTGAAATCCCCTGACTAAACATGGGCAGTATCACCTTAGGGCTATAATAGCAACCGGATTTTGGCAGTGACAGTGAAAGGCTTAGGGAGATTAGAAAGATAGAGCAGACAGAAAACTCAGTGCCTTGCTGACCCCTTCAGGTAGTAAACTGAAGCCTTGAAACACGGATTTTAGCTGAAACTGTCCTGTTAATGCTGATTTGTAGGTGCCATAAATATACTGAAAGCAATTCACAGATTCCCAGTTTCAAAGCCTGGAAAAGACCGCTGTGCTAAAGCAGTCTGGCCCCTTCTCTTTCTGAAAGTCATTATGTCTTGCAAGAACAAACTGAAAGCTTGCATTTGACAACATAATCCTGTCTGAAAGGATCCCAGCAATTCTGAGACCAGAATCTAAGTGAGCTTTTCCACAGTTCAGTTTCAGAACTGTTTCTTTTTATGCCCTGCTGAGAAATAACTGGATATTTGGGATTTCTCCTATGCCAAATCTTTGTGGTTTATTGTTACTTAATTGGTAAATCTGATCAGTTTAAATCTGTTCCTGTCCTTATTCATTAGCAGACCTACTTTCTACAAATAAAAACCAGTCTTCAATGATAAAGTGATTTCTCAGTTAACATTTCAGAAACGTGCTCTTTGCACCTATGGATCAAAAGGTTTAATGTCACACTCCTTCAGCATTTATGGAACATGCCCTCTAATGCAGGCTGACACCTTTATGCAGATTTACTTCCTTGCAGTACTAGACCTAAAGGAAAGGACACTTCCATATGTGGATTTTGGTATTTTTTACACATCTAAGGACTAGGCTAACATTTTACTTCTCTCTTTAAAAAAACATCTACTTCATACTGAGAGATTTTTCCACCACAGCCCACAGGCCTTTCTCCAAATTAATGGGGTTGAAAGGTGCTGTTATGGGGATCATGTGCATGGCTGGTGTCCGGGCAGGGAAATCAATAAATTCTTTTCATATATCTGTTATGGCATCAGATCACTGGTTCTGTCAGAACTGACAAGCCTGTGTCTTCCTCTGTGGGGTTTATTTTAGTTGGGTTTTTTCCCTCCATGGATTTTTGTCCCAAAGGGCGCAGGCATATTGCAGCTTCTAGTACAGCTTCAAGAATCAAAATAAGTAAGTCATGGGCATCATTCGTCTTTAATTTCAGTTCTTTTGTCATTTACAGTTGTTGGTGACATGACGAATGGAATCACTGTTGGAAAATAGCAAGGAAAACTTATGCTTCTGTTTAGCTGCTTGGATAACTCATTAAACCCAAGAGAACTGCAACAAAACTGATTTATTGACAAGAAAACTTTTTTATGCAGTAGGGATTTTTTTAAACTTTCATGTGTAAAATACCCTTATATCCAGATCAGATTTTATGGGTGAAACCAGACAGAGGCCTTCCTGAGATGTCAAAAGCCCACAGTGAAAACTGCACAGACAGGAGACCTGGGCATGTACCTCTTATATCTCTGATGCATGATGCATGATCATGACATAAAAAAAAAAAGACTTTGAACTTATTTGAAACTTAGAAGGGCAGAGAAAAAAAAAAAAGCAATCCTAAAAGTCTTGTTTTCATTCCCATTCAAAGGAAAGGGTAAAAAAAGTTTAGAACTTTCTTACTGTGCTGGAAAAGAAATTGCTAGTGATCTTTACTCAAGAAACAGGTAGCCCTCAGAGACAACCTCTTGAGCCAGTCCTTCTGACATAGTGACAGATCTGCACAAACTTTATTAATCCTGTCTTGTGAATTCAGAGTTACTACAGCTAATAGACATTCTTTTAGCAAGATATGCTCTGCATCTGCACAAGTCTGCATGGGCAAGTATGTGAGGGAGAAAGAAAAACAAGAATCCTCTTCATCAGGGACTGTAGTGATAGGACAAGGAGTAATGGGTTTAAACTTAAACAGGGGAAGTTCAGGTTGGATATAAGGAAGAAGTTCTTCACTGTGAGGGTGGTGAGGCACTGGAATGGGTTGCCCAGGGAACTTGTGAATGCTCCATCACTGCGGTGTTCAAGGCCAGGTTGGACAGAGTCTTGGGTGACATGGTTTAGTGGGAGGTGCCCCTGGCAGGGGGGTTGGAACTGGATGATCTTAAGGTCCTTTCCAACCCTAACTCTTCTATGATTCTATGAAGAAATTAGTCCTGATTTCCACCCCATCCAACTTTGTAATCTATGGAATTTATAAGAGAAAAAAAAAAAAAAAAAACACAAAAGAAACCTTTTAACCAATAAGAATAAATACCCATGTGGCAGTTTGCAATCAATGCCTAAGGTTCAAAAGCCAGCAGGAGGAAAGGTTGTTTTAACAAGATAATTTTTCAAGTTCATCAATGTGAATAAGCAAGTTACTAGTGCTCTCTATCAGGGTGAATACAAACCTGTCAATATAACACAATCTTTTCTGGATGCTAAATAATGAAGGCAAAATGATAAACTGGCTAAAGCTTGATAGACTTCCCCAGCATTTTTCCCTGAAAAACTTAAAGGAATGGAAAAAATACAGGTAAAATGTAATTCACCGATTCTGCTGTGGGCTAGGAGTGATGGAAACATCAAAATAAGATCTTACTGAACAGCCTGACAGCACCAGAATGTGTGCCTTGATGTCTGTGACACCTCTTGGTCTGATTTCTGTCACAAAGGCTACATATAAACTGGATATGACAGAGCAGATTTTCAATGTGAAACTTGCATTATAGCAGCAAAGGTGAAGGTGGTAATGTCATGATGGATGCTTTAATGCATTTTAAACCAGATCTGAGAAAAAGCAATGGTTAATATGGAGTCTCACTGGACATTGAATGTGCAACAGAATTCATAAGGTGTTCCTACAGAGCTTAAAAAGTGGCTAAAAGCCAGCAATTCTGTTTGTACTCTTTGATGGGTTATGTTTGAATGTTTTGCATTTGTTAGGTATTGGAAGGAATCCATGTTAGGCATACATTTCACCATGAAAATGAAAATATCAGCTATTTCAAACTTTTATCAGCTGTCCCAGCAGCTTGTAAAAGAGATCAGACATGCAGCTTGCTGATGGTGTTCCGTGCTGATAAGAGACAAAGGGGCCTACAAGGATGCTGCAGAAGGACTCTTCATCAGGGACTGAAGCGACAGGACAAGGGGTGATGGGTTTAAACTTAAACAGGGGAAGTTGAGTTTAGATATAAGGAAGAAGTTCTTTACTGTGAGGGTGCTGAGGCACTGGCACAGGGTGCCCAGAGAGGCTGTGGCTGTCCCATCCCTGACAGTGTTGAAGGCCATGTTGGATGTGACTTGGAGCAACCCACTCTAGTGGAAGGTTTCCCTGTCCATGGCAAGGGGTTGGAACTGGATGATCTTAGGGTCCTTTCCAACCCTAATTATTCTGACTCCATGATTCCCTGTTCAGTTTCTGCAAGATGAACATCTGAATATGTGATCGTTTTCCCTTTTTTGTCAGCACACTATTCCACACTAGCCAGGGATTTCAGCTCTTGCAAGAACACAAGCACGTGCATACAGATGTTTTCATTCATGTGCCTGTGTGTGCATGCATCTGTGGCATCTTTCCTTTTTGAGATTCTCCAATTAATATTCTTCCATTTTCCAACTCAGAATGGCATTTTAATTTTAAAATTGGCAAATTAACAAAAATAGAAAAATGGATTAAATAATTAAAAAAATAAACACTTGAATTAAATAATAAAAGAATTAAACACTTGAAGTTAATCAGATCACTTCAACATTACTCCAAATGTTCCCTGTAATGTCGATAAAGTCATCTGTTGCAGTACCCATTCCATACTTCCTGCTCCCAGCATAGAAACATAGAATGGTTTGGGTTAGAAAGTACCTTAAGATCACCCAGTTCCAACCCCTTGCCATGGGCATGGATGCCTCACACTAGACCATGTTGCCCAAGGTTCTGCCCAAGCTGGCCTTGAGCACTGCCATGGATGAAGCATTTACCACTTCTTTGGCCAACCTGCTCCAGAGCCTCTCCACCCTCACAGTAAAGAGCTTCTTCAACTAGATCAGGTTGAATCATCAGTTCCACTTATATCCAGATCATGTCCATATCTTTTTCTCGCTGATTCTTATTTTTCATCATGGCAATGTAATCAGAAGTTGGTTTTTAGACACAGATCTAGAATGGATTATGCCTATTTTTAAGTCTCAAAATTAAGGAGCCTCCTGTGGAATATGATTTCTGAGACTTCCTCTGAGAAAACCTGTGAGAACCAAAAGCACATACATTCAAAACTGGTATTTTTCCAGGCAAAATTTAGCATTGTTCCATAAATTATACTAATGTTTAGTTTTTAGCTTTATAAGATGACAGTTTTCTGTTGCTTTTTTAGTTGAGTGGTAAGTAAGCAATTAGGAATTATCCTTATTTGCTAAAAAAAGCTCCTTTGTACTGAAGAGATCTCTTTACCCCAGCATGAACAATTCATGCCGTCCAGAGCAGCATTAATACACTCGCTTGTGGATTAAGTGGCTCTTGTAAAGTTTCAGATTGAACTAATTTTTAAAGAGGAGATCAGGATGCAGATCCAGAAGTTCCTGAAGAGAAATAAGCTGTAAGTTCAGCCTATGGAAGCACAGCACAAAAATATGACTGATTTGCAATCTGAATCCAAAGTAAAAAACATAACTGCTGTTCCCTCAGTTGCAAATACAAGCTGCCTCCATTTTATTGGGCATTTATGATATAGAAGAAAATATCAAAGGTGCTACAAAATAGAGTTCAGGTAATTTAAGTGATAAGCCCCAGACACAAATGAGAGGAAGTGATTTCTGTGGTGTTTTGGAAGATGTAGATCATCTTCTTCACAGCATACTAAAATTACCGTTTGTCTCTCCTCTGCACCTTTGGATGTGATGCTGCACTCTTACTTCCATGACTGGGATTAAAAGAAAAACCCAAAAACCAAACCCCAGCTGCACATATCTCTTAAGGAAATGGTATCATTTCATTGCTGCTAAATACTTTCTGCTTTATTCAGGCAAAAACCTTAGCAAAATGTTTATAAAACCCTAGTTCTTGCTAATTACATGCTGGTTTATACTTCAAATCCTATTCTAGTTTTTCCTGATACCAACTCACCTCTTTCATCAAATAAAAAAGGAAGTGAAATTAACATTTTTAGCACTGATTACTATCAGTAGCAAATAATAGACCCAGCTCAGGCACAGAGTTAGAGGCAAAATTTGTCCCAGAGATTTTGCCATCTGTTCAGGCAAGTATGGCAAAACAAAGGAGGAATGGGGCACTGATCTCCTGGTTTATAAGGAAAACAGATGAGGGTAAAAGAAGCTCAGAGAACACAAACAAGGCAAAGGAGCTGAACTGTCTTCCAGAATCAGAATTTAAAATATTCTCTCTGCCTGTCTTAGCATTTATGAGGAGGCTGTAGGGAGCATTTATAAAAACACACCTGAATAAATATGAGAGCAAAATGTTTCCTAATCTAACTGCTGCAGGGGCGCGTGCTGCCAGTGTTAAAAGGGAAACTAAAGTACCCATTACTCCTTTCTACTCACTGCAGTACTCCTGGTGTTTGCGTATCTGGAAGGATTACTGAGGTATCTAAGCACTGAAATAGATTTTAAATATTAAATAGATTTTACATTCAACTTCTTCCTTTTCATTTACAGAACTACTTCTTAGATCTCGGAGAACTTCAAGGATATGGGGATGTGAAGCATATAAAGTGGAGGGACTGGAGGCTCTGGGGATGTCCAAGACAACTCCTGACTTCATTCTAGGCAGAGAACTGAAGAAATACCAATCTCCTTTCCTAGCTCTACTGTATCTCCCAAAAGAACCTTGGGGTACTGGAGGGATTGCAGTACACTGAACACTTATCGTTCTCTTGCTGGTCAGTTCGGTTGCCTATGAGACACAGCTGAATGTGTCAAAACTCTGCCCTTTTGCTTTTCAGCTAATATTCCCTCAGCAGATGCTGGCCTCCATCCCTCATCCCTAGATAGCAGAATGCCTTTGGTCTGAGATGTTGGGAAGTCTCAGCTCACCTCCAAAAGCGACTGTTTTCAGTCATAACATAATAAATTATGTTATGTATTTATATATAAGATATATAACCATTTATATATTTATGGTTATATCTATAAGCACTTTTATGATTTTTTTCATCTCCACTCAGGAGCTACTCATCAGTAGATTTAATGACACTGCTGAGATTTGTCTGAATTAGCTTTCTCTCACTTTGATATTGATGTACTTTGTTACAAGGACACAAATGACAAGGGTTGAAATATGGGGTTAAAGGTAGAATGGGGGAAGGGGAAGAAAATTTGAAACAGATTTTACCTATGGTTGTAAGCAAATCTCAGCTAGGAGAAGCTGAGCTAAGTTTCAAAATGTGATAGGACTGATAGATGTGACCATCAGTTTTTCAAAGCTATCTAACAAATCTGGACACTGGCTGCAGATTAGCAAGAACAGTATTCCTCCCTACCAGACCGAAGAAAAAGGAATTCAACAAGTATAGCCCAATTAAGCTGACCTCAGTAATCCATTTGGGATGTAGAACACATTTTCTAGTGAAAAATTAATAAAAGACATGAAGCTAAATGGATTATCGGATAAAATAAAGCATGAATTTACCGACTGTAGACTAAGCCAAACTGACTCGTGCGCTTTGAGTCTTGTAACAGAAATCATTTTCAGCAGACAGGCAGTGCTCAGGCTTTCATCTCTTTGGACTTGAGGAAGGCATTTCATGTAATAAGCCTCATGGAGAATTTCTACAGAAAGAGAATAAGATGGGATTGCTAAAAAGCTGTCAGATCCATATGATCCTCTTAATAAGCATAAAGAAATGGATCATGCGATAAAAAATCACATCAGGGACTGTAGCTCTCCATCAGGGACTGTAGTGATAGGGCGAGGGGGAATGGGCTCAAATTTAAACAGGGGAAGTTCAGGTTAAATTAAAGGAAGAAGTTCTGTAAGGAAGAAGTTCTTTACTATGAGGGTGGTGAATATGGTAAATGCTCTGTCCCTGGCAGTGTCCAAGGCCGGGTTAGACAGAATTTTAGGTGACACAGTCTAGTGTGAGATGTCCCTTTCCCATGGCAGGGGGTTGGAACTGGATGATCTTAGGGTCCATTCCAATCCAAACCATTCTATGATTCTATGATTCTAAAAGCTTCCTATCTGGATGCTCGGATGCATTTCCTAAGGTTCATACTTAGGACTAATTTTATTTGATGTTTTCATCAGTGACCCTGGCACAA
Organism: Psilopsiagon aymara; assembly: GCA_024733675.1. NCBI lineage: Eukaryota > Metazoa > Chordata > Aves > Psittaciformes > Psittacidae > Psilopsiagon > Psilopsiagon aymara. The sequence continues at coordinate 4,586 of JANRGW010044009.1, read as the reverse complement.
AAAGTAGGAAATTGATCATTTGGTCTGGCAGCAAGTAAGGAAGCAGCGTCATTAAAACAAGGAGAAAAATGTCAGACAGGAAGAAACTGGGATAACATGAATGAAAAAAAGTGTAGTTGTGTGAAGTGCCAAGACACGTACATCTACTAAGAAAAAATGCTGCTATATGCTTTTATTAATGGGAAATATTTGAAGATGAGAAAGAGCAGGAAGCTATAAAAAAGCTAAAATAATCCTAGATTTCTACATTTTTTAGTGTCGAGATGAGGAATTATTCATTCTGCTCTACGTGACTGTGGTGAAGTGTTAATAAGCACACAGCATAAAGTTCTGGTCAGGTCGTTTGCAAAACAAGAGGAAGCAAAAAGTTAACAAAGGAGCAAAAAAAGCATAACTGGGAATGGAAGATTTGCAGTGCAACACGAACTGGAGAAATACTTTCTTGTCATGCCAATGTCTTAACAAAATCAAGATGAAGAAGGGACAATATTGCCCTTTGCAAGTGATCTATGAGGACAGAGAGGAAGTGATGCATGGGAAAAAGTTAAGGTAAACGACAAAAAAAATTCGGAGTAGAGATTAAGAAAATGCTTCTGTGAACCCAAAAGTGAGATCATGAGATGGTTTCGCAGAAGCAGTGGGAGGATTTACACACTGCAAAACAATGCTTGCTAATGCCATGCCAGGGGTTATGTGACACACAAAACTTCTAAAGCAAAGAACTGGATTCAGTTCTACAATCATAATAAAGTTAAAGTAGGAAACAAGCCAGTAAAGAGAACATCTTTTCAGCTATTAAGTCCATCCCTTAATCTCAGTCACTGTTATGCAGTGATGGTTTCAGGGTGCCTCGTCTCAGCAATAGAGAACTGTTGCAAGGTTATGAGGACCACAAATAAAATATGCCCCAGGTCCTCAGAAAAACCACAATCTCACTTTGGGAAGAAAACTTTGGGGAAGTAGGAGAGAAGGAGAAGGAATCTTTGTCTTTGAAATACAAGCCTGAGTTAGTCAGGTGGACACAATGCCAGGGTTGGCCCAAGGCATGGACAGAGAAGGCAGTGCAGCAAAATCTCCATACCCATTTCACCTGCATCAGAGTCATGTTGGTCACTGCTTCTATGGCTGCAAAAATAAGGTGGGAGGAGAAAGCCACAAAATCCAATTAAATCCTGATGAGAACAGTTGAGCCATCTCTGCTAGTACTCAACAGAGGAAGTGCTCCCCACTGCTGCCCAGTCCTTTGAAAGGGATGCTAACATCCCTGCAGGCAGGGGAGCTCAGTACTATGTCTGGGGTGAGGGATGCCGCAGGGTTTATGACTATTCAAACCATTACCTTTTCTCTTCTAACTTACAGTGTCTATTCTGTCATCCTCACTCCTTCAGCTGAATTAGGCATATTTCACTTTATGATCCAGTGAAGGACAGAACAGGCCATGTTTAAACCTTTGGTGATGTTTTGTGAAAACACAGGCACTGATTTCCCGAGCAAGAGTTTAAATGGGAAATGACCGACTGAGTTTAAGTTGAATCCCCTCATAGGAAATCAGCTTATTGTTCCTGATCTTTTTCTTCTCAGTATCATTTTGTTTAAAATAAAATCCATATATATAAGAAAACAGCCAAATCCCAAAATAAACAGCTCTGTGAAAATGCTTCCCTGACACATTTAACATATCTCTAATATTATTTTTTATAATTACTTCAGAATGAAAATGTGCAACATAACAACCTGCAAAGGGTTCATGCATATTCATGTCTTCCGTGCATTAACTGCTGGGGAATGTTTTCAGACTGCTTCGTATTATAAATTGTTACTTATTTACTGCACCAGTTGGTGACTCTGAGGTAGCATATGTGAAATGAATTCTCAGTTTCTATTACAGCAAGTTGAAATCTTCCAACAAAACTCTTTTTCAGTTAAAAAAGAAAAAAGATTAAAAGGAGACCTCAGTATCTGAAAGGGGCAACAAGGATGCAGGAGAGCGACCCTTCATCAGGGACTGTAGTGATAGAACAAGGGGTGATGGGTTTAAGCTGAAATGGGGAAGTTCAGGTTAGATACAAGGAAGAAGTTCTTTGCTGTGAGGGTGGTGAGGCACTGGAACAGGGTGCCCAAAGAAGTGGTGAATGCTCCATCCCTGACAGTGTTCAAGGACAGATTGGGCAGAGCCTTGGGCTATATGGTCTAGTGTGAGGTGTCCCTGCTCGTGGCAGGGGGTTGGAACTGGATGTTCTTGAGGCTCTTTCCAATCCAAACCACTCTATGATTCTATTAAATATGGAATCACCCCTGCCCATTACTCTGGAAGCCAATGCTTTGTCAAAAAGTATTTGTTCAGATGATCTGATCAAACATGGATGGGTTCTTATGAGAAGAATTTCTAAATATCCAGAAGGTCACATGTGTTGTTACCAGGTGATTTAAAATAGCTCCACCATAGGGGTTGTCCCCACATGGCTCTCATCTGGCAAAATCTTATTGCAGGATGCTTTCCAGAGCCAGAGTCTTGGCACCTTCAGGGCAGTCAACTCATGCTCAGCTCTGAAACAGCCACCTCTGCACTAATGTTTGCAACAACCCTGCTGTGGAAAAAGAAATTCAGATGTTTGGGAAATACCTCTCTTACCACAGGTCCCCTCCAGCAATGGCTTCCTGACATTGGTCTGTATCTTGAATCCCAAAATTCCAAAGTCTGTGCTACTGAATTGGCAGCCCAGAACTTGCATCCCTGGCTTCCGATGTTCCCAAATCCTTCTTACATAAAACATGATATGCCACACTAATAATGATGTATACATGTTATGAGAGAAAATAAAGAGGTTTTTTTTTTCAATGAGGAACAAAAATGTTTTGCCTCAGATTTATTGTATTTATTTTACCCTCAAATAGTTACAAATCCCTAAAATTTTCAAAAGCAGACTCTGAAGTTTTAAAACAAAGACATAAGAAAGATGCTGGCATGTTTTTAGGAGGCTGAAAATGTGAAATATGAAATCACAAAGGATCAGACACCTTGGTTCCTCCTTTGTCTGTGTCGTATATAAATGAATTAATGTCAGGTAAGACAAATCAGTTTGAGGATCCAAACCCTTTAAAAACAATGGGAAAGCTTCCATATGCTATGAAAAAGGACCTCAATTAGCTGAGATGATTTTACATATATATGTGGACACAGAGACAAACCAACTTTGCACAAATGTAATGGAATGGACTATGGAGTGGATGGTGTTTCAAGTACCTCCTGTGCAGTATCTAAATGTGCTGTCCCTCTGTCTGGGCAGGATATTCAGAATGAACTTTCTCTCCTTTTCTATCCCTGTGTTGCAGGCCACCTTTCCACTCACAGGGAGAACTGAAACTTTCTTCTTTTCTCCATCCATGCTCCATCTATCATACCATTCATTTAGAGAGGTGGGAGCAGAAATGTCAGACACAGAAAATGAGAGACAATACAAAGAGAAATAGGCCCCTGAAGGAAAGAAAGAGGTTCTGAAAGCAGAAACAGAAGGAGTGAGAGAGATAAGGGACCCTAAAACAGAAATAAATCAACAGAGAATCAAGTCCCTTGAAACAGAAGGCGAAAGATTTTCCTAAAGAGGAAAAGAGAGCAATGGACATCTGGTCATCACAAGAACCTACAAGCCTCCAAGAATTTTAATATCATATTGTTATTTCAGCCACAAGATGAAAGTTCATCTGTATCATTAATGGCTATCTCACTAATCAGTCATTTCAACTCTAATGTGTAACACAGATACAGGATTAACAGTTGATCTCCATCTTCTCAGCCCTGTGGCTCTCTGCCCTCTTGGGAAAAGGGAAAGAAGTAATGAATATGAGATGCATGAAGATGTAGTAAACAGCTGCTAGGGAGAGCATGTCTTGGTTGATGGATAAATGATTTTGTGTGTAAAATCATTTTAGCACAGCATTTCATATTCAGATATTCTGCAGTCCACTACACTTTCATCTATGGTAGATTGCAAGGTTTCCCATAAGATGAAGGGGAGCAGTTTGTGACTAAATGAAATAATAGTCCAAAATCAGCTGAATGGGTCAACTAAGGCAGCTGGAAGTGAAAAGAATAAGGGGAGAATGTCTATGAGATCAAACAGATATCATTTGATCAGGTATCTAAAATCATCTGTTATTTAACCATTTTCAGAGCTGAGGCTTGAAGGTGTGGTATGCTTTGGGCGAGTCCCATTTCATCATAGAATCACAGCATGGTTTGGGTTGGAAAGGACCTTAAAGTTCATCTAGATCCAGGTTGCTCCAAGCCCCGTTTGACCTGGCCTTGTACACTGCCATGGAAGGGGCAGCCACAGCTTTTCTGAGCACCCTCTGACAGTGCCTCAGCACCCTCAAAGTAAAGAATTTCTTCCTTATATCTGATATCAATTTCCCATCTGTCAGGTTAAAGCCATTCCCCCTTGTCCTGTCCCTACATGCCCTTGTCAAAAGTCCATCTGTCGTGGTTTAGGCCGTAAATCAGCCACTCAGTTTGCTACATGGAGAACTGAAAGAATGCAACTCCCACAGGTTGAGATAAGAACAGTTTAGTAACTAAGGTATAACAC
>JANRGW010044005.1:0-10241 GCA_024733675.1 Psilopsiagon aymara | reverse complement strand
GTGTAGGACCTTGCACTTGGCATGGTTAAACTTCATCAGGTTGGCATCAGCTCACCTCACAAGTGTGTCAAGGTCCCACTGGATGGCATTCCTTCCCTCCAGCGTATCGACCAAACCACCCAGCTTGATGTCATCGGCAAACTTGCTGAGAGCGCACTCAATCCCACTGTCCATGTCACCAACAAAGATGTTGAACAAGACTGGTCTGAACACCAATCCCTGAGGGATCTTAAACTGCAATATTATCCTATCATAATACTATAAAAAAGTCACAATTAAAGCATTTGAAACTTGTCTCTTTCTTTACTTCTGCACATCTGGTATTACGTAAAGGAATTTGCTTCTTATGAACTCACTATACTCCTTCCTAACAAATACAAACCTTAAATCCTATCTTCCCTTCCCAGTATTTCAAATACTGCATTGTTAAAATAAACAAATGAGTAAGTTACTATTTTTTCCAAGACAAATAGCCCATCTGTTTATGCCAGTCAATGTAAAGGTTTAATGAATACGCAGCTGTTCCTAATGCTGTAAGCCACAACATTCACATTCTAAACACTCGACTTCCAAGCCTAAAGAACAATGCGGAAAGTTTAAATTATGCACTTAAATCACCATGGTATCCACTAATTTTGCTGTGCAGAAAAGAATCATTTAGTTCTTGAGTATTCAACTGAGAAAAATAAGATTAACATCAGTACTTGTATTTTCTTTATGTTTCTACCCTATTAAAATGTCCCAGAATTAAGCAAGGCCATAACTGCTGACCATATTTAGGCCAACAGGTCAGACCACAGGTCTCCCTAACTCCTGGCGAATGGCCAGGTGAACATACAAGAACCAAGCTAGTATGTAGTGGTATCTCCACAGAATGCTGGAGCTTAAACCCAGATAGTGTCTTTGAATTTGGAAATGTCGTGGTTTAAGCCCAGCCGTAAATCAGTCACACAGTGATTAGCTCACTCCCCCCATTCCTTCCCCCAGTCCTGGAGGGGTGGGGAGGAGAATCGAAAGAATGTAACTCCCAAGGGTTGAGACAAGAACAGTCCAGTAACTAAGGTATAACGCAAAATCCCTACTGCTACCACAAATAATAATAATGACAAGGGAAATAACAAGGGAAGAGAATACAACCTCTCACCACCCACTGATCGATACCCAGTCCAACAGAGCAGTAATCTAACCCTTATGGATAACTGCCCCCAGTTCATATAGTGGGCATGATGTGCTGTGGTATGGAATACCCCTTTGGCTAGTTTGGGTCAGTCGTCCTGTCTCTGCTTCCTCCAGGCTTCCTCTCTTCCCTGGCAGAGCATGAGACTCAGAAAGTCCTTGGGCAGAGTAAACATTACTGAGCAGTAACTAAAAACATTAGTGTTATCAGTGCTGTTCCCAGGGTGAAAGTCAAAACCACAGCACTGCACCAGCTACTGAGAAGGAGAGAAATGGCTGCTACTGCTGAACCCAGGATAGGAAGAAGAAGATACTGATTATATCTTGAAGATGAACACCTCTTTCTGCAGAAACACTGAGTATGTACAAAAGAACATAAATTCTGATAAAATGTTTAATTTTCAGCTATGAAAAAATCAGTCTGTAATTGCAGTTTCTATGCACCAAACTGTTTACCCTGTATGTGTTTCCAGCAATGCTCACAATGCTGGCTTTAAAAATGCACTTTGTGATTACATCAAATACAGTATTGTATGACTAAACATTGAAGGGATCCGAACAGTACTTACCTAATTTGGGTGGCAAGTATTGCATACTAATGATATCCTTCCTTAATTCTTAAAAAGTGAACTCCATGAATCATGTTAAGCCATAACTTTGACAGGTGAAAACCTTGTCAACGCCCGTAGCAGTAGGACAAAGCTAAGAAACCATAGAGCATAAGTTCTGTAGATGTCTGACTGACCTATGACAGAAATCAGAGGGCTGGGGTTTATTTTTGCTTTCTGCATGACCTTTGGATGGGGGCAGGTGAGTAAATAAGACCATCAAGATCTCTGTTTACTAGGGCAAGAGTTCAAGGACAGCAAACATCAACCAAACACAAGTTTCTACAATCACACCATGTCTTGAAAAAAATATATTCCTTAATTTTTGCTCACTGCTCCAAAAGATATGTAAATCTCTAGTAGAAAGTTTCAGTACAAATGGAATGAGTTCAAACAATTTTATTTTCTTCTTTTTCTAAAGCATTCATTCAAGAATTTACCATATCTTTAGGGCTTTGCAGTTTTCCTTGACTATTTCAAATAATAGTAGTTTCATGCCAAAATCTCCATGTACTGAGATAAAAAGATCAAGGCACCGACACCAAAACCCACTGTGCACCACCCTAATCATAGTCTTTATTGGTCTGCTATCATATATTTGACATTCAGATACATATACTGGTAGTAACCCACTGTAATGTGAAACTTTGAGCTCACTGTAGAGATAGAAATGCAGTTGAAAACATGCTAAGACAGCAATCATTTAATCAATTCTTATTGTAGCCAGTTTTTCCATGCTTAAATGGACACAACACTACTGTCTTCCACTGATCAAAACCAAAACACAGCACATAGAAGATACAGAGAGAAAGGAAGGAAAAGGGGGAGAGCATGACATACATGTGAGAAACACAGATACACAAACCATAGGTATAGCCATGAGCTAGTGTTTTCCATCTTCAGCTACAGCAAGCAAAACAGCACCCGCAAACAACAGGAAAAGGCTTAATATGAGCATATAAACCACAGGGAATTGGTTGAGTAACTTAATAATGGTTAGAGGTGAGCAACTAACTGCCTCAGAGTACTTACACATTTTTTCCCCTATGGGAGGTGGAATATAATGATGCTGTAAGGCCTCCACATTCATTGACAACACATAATTTTATCTAAGACCAGTCAAGCTGAAGCTGACTTGGCCCTTGGCATGATTCAGTCTAAAAGCGCATTGTACAAGCAGCAAAAATCCCAAAGATGAAGACTAGCAAAAAAGCAATGATTAGCAGCTAGAGAAAGTTAGGAGTGCAAGATCTTCCCTAGTATTTCGCCAGTCAGAAAGGGCCCTATTTCTAACTCACCTGCAGTGCCAGAGGACAAACGCGAATTAAATAGTAAATTTATTGGAAAAAACAAACAAAACCCCCACAACAAAAATGCTGCACAGCGCATAGTTACACAGTTCTTTCAATATTTCCCATGTTAAAACATCAGAAGAAAAAAGTATTTCTTACAACAAAAGTCTTACTTTGTGGATGTGTCAAGTTAACTCCCATAGGTAGTATTTTAAGGCAGCAGTGTTACCTTGCTTCAGGTAACAACTGAAGCATCTAATTTTTATGTCACTCCATGTTTTATGTGATCCTGCAGAGTCTTACAAATTAAATGTTGAGGGGACAGAAAGCAGTAATGAGCAGGCCATCAACACAACTGTAGCCAGAAAGCCTGTGGCAAACTCCTAGCAAAAGTAACCTGAGCTTTTATGCTAAGTTTATGATTCCCATTTATGCTGTACTGCTAGACGCATACATGCATAATTTAAAAAAGTATCACAGAATTAATTAAATTGAATTCTTTTGTAGTTAAAGGAGGAACACATGAAATGTCTTTCACAAGAACTGCCCAGTCATAAATGTGTTGCTCCTCTTGCACAGCAGCGTACTGTATTTGCTTAGGTCTTGCACATACCCTCTGCCTCCCCCTACACTTTGTCGCCCTCACTAGCCTACTGATTTATTTTCCATTCTATACCCCAGGGCCTCCTTTCTCTGTACAATGAAAGCCAGAAAATGTCAACTCTCTCATTCTGCCAAGCATATCCTACCTAATATTCAAACATATAAACAAATGATATGTTTCAGTAAAAGCTGTATCAGAGACATTGGCAAAAGGAAAGAGAAGCATTTCAGTTAAACTGGGACAAGAGGCTGCATATTCAATCTTCTACAAAGTAACTTTGATGAAATGCTTTGGATTCTGCAGCATAACTAAAAGAGCAGTCCTCAGTAAAGCCTGTAAAGGATGACATACCTAAGACATTTTGGTAATTGACAAAACATGCCACTTCTAAAATATTTATTAAGCATTTGCATAACATCTATATGGCTATAACTTCAGCTTTATTAAAAACACGCACACACAGACTCGTACAAAAAGCAGACATACCCACAACTATATGACGTAACAGCTCACCACCAGTGGAAAAGCATAAAGTTTCGCATGGCTTGTTTTCTCTTAGGCAAAGAAGAAAAGTAACTTAATTCATCTATCCTAAAGACACATCCTCACCATGGCTAAATACAAGCAAACACAACTTCTGCCCACACTGTTGTTTTACCAATAATGGTAAATTGGTAATCTTCAATTCACCCCACTCTCCTCCTAAATTAGTCACCATCTGCTTAATCTCAGCTGAGATCTCTGTATTTCACCTACTGCAAAATTAATGTTGGGTATAAAGACAGCTCTTCGGAGGCAAGGCAAGCTCTACTGCAGGGTAACAGGAAAAATGTCTCTATGTGGTTACAATAATTGGGATTTCACAATCTATTCAGAGTAAAGCAGCAAAAAAAGTTCAGCCATTTCCTGACTGGCATAGCAAGTTATAGCAAAATACACATTCTATTAATTTTTAATTGCATTGCTTGCATACTGAAAAGCCCCGAAGGAGAGCATTTCTTTCTAAAGCATAAAGAAGGGCACTGAAACTGCTTACCTCACTCAGCTCTGCAGGGGAGTCATTTCCATATTTCATAGCAACTCCAGAATTCATGATTAGAGTTCTCACGGCTTGATGACTTCTGCAGATTTTAATGCTTCACAGCTTTGTTCAACTGATTCAATACTTTCTTTTCCAAAATTTTACGTCTGACACATTTTGCTCCAGACAGCCGTTTTTAATCCACACTGACAGGTAAAATTAATGATGCAAAATCTACTAAAAGAGCCAAACCGATTTTGTCTTCACAGACAATCCACTGCTGCAAGAGACTTGCTAATATTGTGAAGTGCTCAGAAAATGCAAGGAAGGAATTGCCTGCCAGGATCCCAAGGCTTAGTCCATCTCCAAGGTGTGCTTCATCTCTGCTGTTTGTTCTGTACTACTCTTTTCCACAACTCTGTTTAAGGGCATTTCCCAGTGCCACTAATGTACTCAGAAAAACTTGATGAGCTTCATGCAAGTTCACAGAGAAATTAAAAAGAAAATGCTGCTACAGTCTTCAAGGAGGAAGAGAGGAAAAGAGAGAAAAGCTTCTCTATTCAAGATGAACCAGTGCTGCACTTCACACTAAAGTTTCCCCCGCCAGTGAGCCTGGAGTTTAAGTGGTTTGTGATCAAACACAGCTGTCTTGCTGCTGGCTAAAGGGTACATAGAAGGGGCGGTACTAAAGCAGAGTGTAAGTGGGAGACAGACAGCTACAGAGAGTTCATTCGGGCGTTACAGGCATCTTTCCAGCTTTCTGCATACTAACTACTATACACAACACTATAATAAGTACAGGAAATGTCACCTGGGTAACAATAAATTGGATTCCTATTCCCACGTGCAATTAAGCAAGGAAAGTTGGGGGACTTATGGGGATGGGGGTTGTAACAATTTCAAAAGGTCACAGTAAGCTCAAAAGCACAGTCAGAAAGCTGCAGACTTCACATAACACACTGACATTTTACAAAGATTTTGGGGAGATGCTACAGGAGGAAGGGGAGAAAAAAAAATCCATTCACTTTCAGTATTCATCAAATAATCTAGAAAAATCCTTAACAAACTGGCTTTGAGGACATGCTGCACCCACTGCAAGAACAGACAACCGTCTTTTCACTTCCTTTTATCTCCTAAAACAGTGACAGCCCTGCACTTCATAATGCCGGATTATGAGATACTTTTGGAGTTAGACGTAGGAAATACCATACTCTGCAGCTGAAATTTACCTGATCATCTTAATACAATGTATTGTTAAAGTGCCTACTGAGTTAAAAAAAAAAAAACAAAACAAAAAAACCCAAAAAAACAAAACCAACTATGAGAAACAGGAATAAATACTATGCAAGCTGTGGCACAACTCTACTGGGAAAAAAAGACATTACCATGGGAAACAATGCTCTCCAAGATCAGCATTTTGAAAATCACTTTGTGGGGTTTTTTTTCTCCTGTTACAGATTAACATCACTATGCAGACACAGGGATAATTCATCCAAATGACAATACAGAAAGTGCATTAAGAACAAGAACCAAGATAAACACCTATCTATTGCTCTGTCATGCTAAAAAGCAGTAGCACCTTCTGGGTCCCTGTTCTTCCTTCATGCCCACCATCAGGAACTCTCCTCTGGCACAGGAGGAAAGGGGAACTACACACTCTCTTCACAAGACTTTTTACTTTCATGCTTCATGTCCATTTTCCAGCCTTTCATTTCTCTGCTTTTTTTCCCTGTTCTCCAATTTGCTTTCTAGTAGCCTGTATTTTTGTGTTTCCCTTCCTCTTTTCATGCCCCCCATGCATTGCCTCCGTTCTTCATTATTTTCCTCCTTAAGAGAATCCTCCCTGTCTCATCTTTACAATTCAGTTCTGTCGCGAGGTTTAGTGCTTCTCTGTGTTTTTTCCCTTACTCATCCGCTTTGTTCCCGACATACGTTTCCGTTTATCGCCCCTCACAGACCGGCAGCGGGCTGCACTGCCCTCTGCTGGCAGATAGCTGCTTTCTCAAACACAGCACATTACACTGCTATGCGGATCGAGCTGATTCCCCTCTGCAGCGGGCAGGAAGCCAGGCAGACACAGATTGCAGCATGGAACAGCATATCCACAACAGTTTTGATCGACAGTGTTTTATACCCAGGAACACAGGTACTGTATAATGACTTACCTCATATTTCATACATGATTAAAAAAACAACTTCAGTTCAAGAACTCTGGCAGCTGACACAATATGTTTAAAAATGTTTTACCAAGTTACACATCAGACAAACCACATCATAATATGGAGGCACCCGAAAGATAATGGTGCAGGATGCTCAAGATCTATGCCCAGATACACCTGGTCATATACCCAGATGCTGCACAGGATTTTTTTCTACTTCCTTCAGTAACTCTTTATGTTACCCCAATACAGTACATGGTGGAAAGAGACAGATCCTGACTGAAAACAATAGCAGAATTCACAGTTTCAGATGTGCACAAAAACATGAGACACATGCAGATACTTTCAGAACCAAGTTTATTTATACCTTAAAAATAATTGTAACACATACAAAAAAACCCTAGACAAACAAACAAAAAAGAGACAGTTAAACCAAATTCTGATGAAAAAAAAAGAATTACTTTAACCCAAGTTGACTCCCATTCCAATCTCTGCATGGAGTGTTACAAGAGTATACATTTCTCAGAAAGCACCAACTCTTAACTAACCTGTAAGTACTGGCACTGCTAGTTTCAATGTCCTTGTAAACTCTGAGGGCATTTTTTTACTGTGGAGGGCTAACCAAGACTAAATGTAATCATTCTTATAAAATAGTTGTATTTTACTAATTGAATGAAAACATTGCATCAGAAAATTTCCAGAAAGACCTGAAAAACTGTCGCCAGGCAGTTCCACCATTTTCAAATACATGTAAGGGACCTAATACAGTAGCAGGATCCAAAGAACTTCGTCGAAGCTGAAGTGTATTTTCCCACTGACTTGTGCCAAAGGCAGGCTTCAAAGAAAACAAAGGAAAATTTCAGGTATGCCAATTTTGCGCTGACAGGAACAGAACAGAGTACCCTGTGATCCAGCGAGACAGAGATGCTGGCTGGACACAGTCCCTCTTCTTTTTCTGTTCGGCAGCTGACTGTTCATTCTTGCTCTCCCTAACCCAGTTCCTCATCCAAAAAAGTGATGCTCCCTTTCCCCCAACCTTATGCCTATCTCTTTTTTATTCCCTACAATTAAGGAGGGGGTTGGCATGGCATGGGGATGGGAAAAGAAATCTCTTAACTTAGATTTCTTAGCCCAACAGGACACGGTCTCAGCAGACACCTTGGTGTGTACTACGATGCAAACAAAAGGAAGCTGGGCTTCCAGTCAATCTCAGCGCATTCTGATCGATTACTGCATTTTATGCCTCTAAAGCACTCATGATGCATACTTCTTGCAGGTAGATGCATTTGCACTGATGGATTCTTCCAAAGGTAGTTTCAGAATTCTCCAGTAGCAACCATTAGGGTGGCCAGTTTGCTGATTGTGGATCTAATGGCCCTATGGCCACTCTATTCCGTTTGTTTAACTTTTATAAAAATGTACTAAAAGAATCATCAATGTGCATTCAGGATTCACTGAGGAGTCTACCTTTTAGGTGGCTAATCACTTAGTAAGATTTACTAGAACATCTGTTGTAAAAGGATTCTCTTGCCCCCCTCACCTTTGACTTTTGAAACTGCTATAGAAAATGGAAGAAGTTAGCACTGTAGGTATTTTACAAGGTTTCTCCCCCACAGTATGTCTGAGTAATTACAATATTCTATTTCTTAACAGTCATTGCAGCAGGTCTGACAATTGCCACACACGAATGTTTCTTATTTTGACCGCTGTGAAGTGAAAAATACAACACAAAAGCAATTATCTATTAAGTACATATGTATCACATATTCTTCAGCATAGAGCATACCTCTTTCTGAGGAGCAGTTTCACACCACATATAGTATGCACATTTAGCTGATCACCAGTTCCAAATGTATGAGATAAGGCCTTCTGGGTTGGTTCTGTTTAATTAGCACTGTAATTGAAATGCAACTAACTGAAGTCCACTGAGCATTTAGTTTGTTTGCCTTTGTTTCAGCATCATCTCTACAGTTAGAGCAGCACTCTTGCACAATCCCACACACAATAAATTACACCTACAAATACTGCAAATCGACTACACACAATTTGAATGCAACATGGTTTTGTTTTCACTCTGGCACAGAATATACTGGTGTAATTACAAAGTCTAAATTTCCATGGAGAAAAGGGTAGCAAGAAGACTAAGCTTGGAAGTAGAAATTCAATACAATAGCTGGATAATGCTTCCAGAAAATTCTGTATTCAACAGCATTAATGCACTGTCAATTAAAAGAAAGAGTTTGAAAGGGATGGTAGACTCTTCTTGACGCAAACTGTTGTCATTAATGCAAGTGAAGATTACGCACCTAGCTTGAGAGAAAAAAAATCCAACTCATTTGAAACAATTGCAGGTAACCTTATACTGAAGAATCAAGCATTCTCTGAAGAAAACACAAGCAAACTTCTTTCCTGCAATCATAACATCTAAAACAGATAACATGACTAGAATAATGTCATTTCCAAATAGCACTTCAGTCAGCCACTCTCACCTGTTCACCCTTTCTCAAATACTTAATCCACTTAAAAAGACACATGCTTGATCTGATCAGTCTCATTGGGAATTCACATTCGATCTCTTTTTTCACCCTCCAGTATTTCACACCATGAAGCCATTCACCAACCTGTCAAACAGCCACTTCCACTTTCTGTCATTTTATTCAAACCTATTACATACATCGTGATTCCCTCTGATCCCACAGAGCCTTAGCATCAGGTCAGGACAGGAGAATGACCAGGGAGTCAATATGTGCCTGTTACTCACTTTAGAGATTTATCTGTGAAAACAAAAGGGGAGACAGGAGCAATTGGTGTATGCTCCTTTCATGCTACAGCCACCTAATTATCACAGCTGCTCATTTGTTCCTTGCTTAAAAACACAAACAGGGCCATTCTGTAAAACACAATTTTTGCCATCATACTTCTGCTCAACTTCCCTTCATTGTCCTGCATTCCCTCAGTTCAGTCACGCACTCCTCCGGTTGTTAACAAGGTGAATACAGCCATTTCACTTCCATTCCCTTCAGTCTTGGTGGCCAACTTGCATGCCCTCATGTTTACCAGCGGAAACCCTTTCAAAAATAATCATCTGCATAAGAAAGATTTGACTCCTAATTGTTCCCTTCTAAGCCTCTCCTATTTTTTGCAATCCCTGATAGTTACATTTCCCACTTACATTCTCTCCTTACTCCTAAATGCTCTTGGGTTTATATCTTATCGATCATACACTGTCATTTCCAGCTCCAGACCCCACTCCACAGGCATGATTTTGTCACTTAAAACATTCAGCAACAAAATTCATCAGCTGCTGTCATGGGTTCAGCAGTAGCAGTCATTTTTCTCCTTCTTAGTAGTTGGTGCAGCGCTGTGCTTTTAACTTGTGGC
>JANRGW010044000.1:0-20444 GCA_024733675.1 Psilopsiagon aymara | reverse complement strand
GGGGGTGAGAGCAGCAGAGATGTGCCAGGATTGTAAATTCTGGTTGCTTCTCAAAGACCCATACTGAGCAAGAAATGGGTTACTTGACTCCATCTCTTTTTACATTCTACAAGTAAAACTTCCAGTACCTTATAGCTGCCTTCCAGTACCTAAAGGGGCTACAAGAAACCTGGAGAGGGGCTTTGGACAGGGGCCTCTACGGAAAGGACAAGGGGGAATGGCTTTAACTTGACTGAGGTGCGATTGAGATGAGATCTTAGGCAGAAGTTCTTCCCTGTGAGGGTGCTGAGGCACTGGCACAGGTTGGCCAGAGAAGCTGTGGCTGCCCTATCCCTAGCAGTGTTCAAGGCTAGGTTGGATGGGGCTTGAAGCAAACTGATCTGGTGGAAGGTGACCCTGCCTGCGGCAGGGGGTTGGAACTGAATGAGCTTTAAGGTCCCTTCCAACCCAAACCAGACTGGGATTCTATGATTCTATAATAAAACAAATACATTTCTTTAACAAACTCTAGATTAACACCATTCTGTAGATTAGCAGCTCAGTAAGAAGAAAACAGTGATTCATATGACTAAAGCATGAGTTGATCTTGTCCACATTCCTCACACTCCTGCTTTACATTGTTTTACTGCATTTGCTTAATAGCAGTCCCAAGTACTGAAAAACCCACAAGAGATAAGATATACGTGCCTATTATTACACTAAAGAGGCAAAAAGTGTGATAGATTCTTTCGCCTGCCTTTTTGATAACAGGTCTGATGTAATACAGAGCGTGAACTGCCTTTTAGAACAGCCAGACTCACCTGCTCTGCTAATTCTCCTTGTGAGGAGTTGGATTCAAGACTCAGTTTGTAAGAGGTGCTGTCAGAAACAGTTGTTCTTCAGCTAGATTAACGTGGAAACATGGCCTGTTATTCTACCATAAAAACAATCTTCTCTGGCATGTATGTCTTTTGAACCAGTTGAACTTTAGTCACAAAAACACAGGAACTAAATTAAATACGTTTTTTCCTTTTTTATTTTTGTTCTCTAAGGGAAGAATGCAGAAAATACTTCAAACACAACATATTCCTACAGATATCAATCTACAGATTCTTTAAAATGTTGAGATTATGAAAAAGAGACATCTATATATTCTCTAATTTTGTCAAATATGTACATTGTAAGCATAAGTTCCTAGTTTCCAGATCTTCCCATTATTCTTGAATAAATACTGGAAAGGTCAAATAAAACAGCCCAAATACCTGGGGTATTACATTACTTCTACTCTATACATTTGTTTATATATATATCTTTCTAATTTCTACTGATCTTTTCTCCTGTTCTATCAAAATTCATCTCTGGTAGGGTATTTTCTTGTCTTATATTCACTCTTTCTTTGGTAGTTTAGTACTGCAACACCTGTGCCAAAGCATAATCCTTATATCCAAGTGGATTCTGAATTTTACACCTATATTTAATTCTGAAAAGTCTACAAAATTATAGGGTTTCTTGTATTGTTTTTTTAAGACACTGAAAATGTCTTATTAATGTAAGCACATTACTTGTGCTATTAATGTACAGAAAATCACAGTTTGAGGAATACCTATTCTCAGGACTTGCTCAATGCGAACAGTTATGCCTCCTAGGAAAGACACCTACTTCAGCAATGGGAATATATGTTCCAAATGGGGAGGAGAGGAGAGAACACAAGAAAAGGAGAGGTTTTAAACCAAATTCATTTTTAAACCAAATAAATACGTTAGACACAGCCTGGTGTATCATATTGTAAGAACTAAAAGTATGTGCATTGTTTCTTTAATATATAGTTCTAAGTTATTGTTATTATGATGTTACTTAATGCCTCTGAGTATCTAAAATGTATTTGTTCAAAAGTGTTCTAAAGTATTCCAAAGCTTCATATGTTGCTGCTTCATGGACGTCTTCTAGATTTACTATGTGGACTTCTGTTTGCAACTATAACAGTATGGAGGAAATACACGTCAGTGAATTCATAGAACTATTAAGAATTTAAACTACATTAAAAAATCAAACCCTCATAGGTCAACATCTGTTGCTTGATAAAACACAAACCAGCAAAACTGTGAGTAAGGTAACAATCGATCGCATATAACTTCAAAAAATCTAATTCCTGAAGATAGAAAAGCAATGAACACTAGTCAATGGCATTACTTTCCATGGCAGCCGTGGTATTGATTTCTAGACATCAGTCAAAGTGGTGAAAGCCAAGCCAAAGAATTATTCTTTCCAAAGTGCAGTTGGTCTGCCAACTCCAGGGTAAGCACCGAAGTTCTGTTGTTCAGTATACATTCTTCCATTGTCAAGCTGTACAAATAGCTTTATTTTCTAATGTTCATTTTCATTTTCTTTAATTGTGAGACATTTAATTAGCAGATGTTTCCATCTCATCTCTCTCCCCATACAACTTAACTCATAAATTAACTCTCATGTGAAACCTAAAGAGGTGTAAGAGAATTTTCCAGATGTATTTTGGGGTTTTTTCCTCAACAAAGAAGTTACTTTAAGTAGAACAAAAGAATTCTTGAAAAAGAACCTTTGCATTTTTATTTAGGCAAATACTGGGGGTGCCTATATTTGGAATTAAATCCTTAAGGATATTCTGCTGGATAAACATGCTTCTCCAAAGAAATGGAACTAGACGCCTTGTGTATATTAGTCACCTGTGGACAGCATTCCTTTCACTAATTTTGATTAATGTGCCACTGTATCCTGATAAGATTAACGAACTGTGAAAGACATGTGGACACTGCTTCTTCATTTTAAAGGCAGAGTGTGAAGAATAAACATAACATTTAGGTGGTCTATTTTGTCAGGATCCAATTGACTGTTTCAGTCTTTATAAAGCCTGTGGGAACTTTATTTGCTTTTTTTATAGGTGGTTTTGGAGCTTGGATTATTTAGGCAGTAGTTATGTTGGCCAAGAGCAACTGTGAGCTATTATTTCAACAAGAAATGGAAACTTAAGCTGGATCAGCTGATTAGATTTGTATTAGCTCCCAGGTAATGGCATGAGGTTTTAGAGATGCTTTGAAAAGACAAAGTTATTGTAATATGATTTTTCTGAGACATGCTATAAAACATGAGTAAAACAGAAGTGTGAATGGTAAAGAAGAAAACCCTAAAGTTGAAAAGAATTTTAAAGAAAAAAACTTTCTAGACGTAGATGTAGCTTTCCTGTTGCATTACAATCAGAAAGAAAATTTTGCTTGTCATTAGTGAATCGTAGGTCTGACACTATTTCTAAGTTTGATTTCCATTTGTAAATCTTGGCTTACATGGGGTTTTTTTTCCCTTGAAATCAACCACAATGCCATCTCCAGTAATTACAGTCAAAACTATGACTGTCAACTACAGAGAATTAAGTTCACTCAGTGGCTAGGGAATGCATCTAACAATTGTTCCTAATGTTTAAAAGTGACAGAAGGTTATATTCCTGCTGATTTTAAAGTAGTGCAAACACTGATGTGCTGTTGGTTAGGAACAACTAATAAGAAATAATTTTTAGCTGATAGTATTAAAGAAAAAATCTCATTTCTGTTGCTTTCTAATTTACTATACTACTTCAATCTCTCTGTGTAGACTTACTTTACATTCTGAAGTATGTAAGCTATACAAGCCTAGAGACTGGAATGGTGCTTCTCGCTATGATCAATTGTATAAAATTCACCAATAAGCAAAAATTGCTCTTTTCTATAATAATTATTCATTGCTCTACATGAGCTAGCCAGGTAGTGTAAGTTTAGTTGTCGTATTTGCAAACACAACACATGCATGCGGTACTACATGTTACTAGTAGAAAGATTACAAACTCGGCAATTTAGGGTGCCGAGTTACTTGTCTGCTCTGAGCTGGTGGCTGCGGGTCTCACACAGGCATATATTTACTATTACGGTATGGGAAGACCAGTCCAAATGCTTTCTTTTCCAAAAGCTGCATCACAAAATTTTACTCCACAGATCTACTTAATCCAGCTCTTTC
Organism: Psilopsiagon aymara; assembly: GCA_024733675.1. NCBI lineage: Eukaryota > Metazoa > Chordata > Aves > Psittaciformes > Psittacidae > Psilopsiagon > Psilopsiagon aymara. Next base: position 16,448 of record JANRGW010044000.1, on the reverse strand, counting down.
CCAAAGTTCTGGCAGATTCAGTTATGCCTGAGTGAGGCAATCGATCAAATATTGCAAGCATCAGAACAGGAGAGTCCCTGTAAGCAGGAAGACAGCTTTTCCTTTTTCATCAGAGCCCAAATCTCCAGCAATCAATTCAATACACTTAAAATAATTTTATATTTATCAGTGGTTTTTAAATTCTTACGTTTTAGCTGCATATGATGATGATCAACCAGAAATCACATTGCATATATCACAGCCAGGGGAGAGGTTTAAGGTCACCATATACAAGACCAATGGCCAATACCATAATTGAAGGCCTTCAGATTTAAAAATTCAATATATTTATAAGTTCCCTTCTTCAACAATCAGCAATGTATAACTGTGGAGACCGTGGCATACAAATTTTGAAAGCCTGTCCTGAATTACCTTAAATGTGTAATGGTGAATTCCAAGATCACTTCTGTAGTGGTGTCAAGGTCCTCAGAAGAGATACTTTCTCTGGTTGAAAACTTAAGAGGAGAAGCCAATCTGTTTGAAAGCTGGTCTTTATCAAGCTTTAAATATCATGGGACTTCTTTTCCTAGGATATTCTGATAAACTTTAAGTTTTTATTTAATTTTTTCCTAACTAAAATCCTGATGGTCAAAAGATCACAATTGTCAAATTAGAAATCTATTTGCTTTGCATAGTTTTAGGATAGTTTGCCAGATCGGATTGAAACCTGCCTTTTTGCCCAGGTGAAACCCCTTGGCCAATTTTTTTGCCTTCATCTACAATGTATTTAGCAAAATAGAATGTGTGTCACTTACTCATAGGTATGAGCAGTACCTGATGATTCAGAGGTAGCTAGAACCTGGAAAATAATTGCACTTGCTGCAAAGCTGCCACACTCAAGTTTTCACTTGGTTGTTCCATGCTAATGTAATAGTAATTTTCATAATAAGCAGTTAATTGTCACATAACAAACAATTGCTACAGAAGTGAAAGTTTGGCTCTTATAAAAACAAGGGAAAATTCTTACTAGCTGCAGCAGAGCTGGGGTTTTAGGTGAAGTGAATAGAAGTCCAGTCCAGTGGTGCTACTGATGCCCTTAGGGACTGCTTGGTAATAGTGTGAAGAACTCCAAATGGCTCTGTCTAAAAAAAGTGCTACTTTCTCACCTATGTCTGTCCCACAGCATGTTCTTTGTTATCATCTGTGAATCACCAAACATCCTTTGTGACTATATGGTGTAGTTATAAATAACTCTTAATGCTTTTTAGCAGAATGTGATTTATAACGTGCTGCTCACTCTGACAGCTGTTACTACAGCATAGCCAGAACAGATTACTTGCTTTATTTTTAAGTTTTAGTTACAGATAGACCCACGTTGAAATACTACAGTCATCTCTCTTGTACCAGGGCTGCAAACCGGTGGTAAATAACAGTATGAGCAACATTTTCCTTCTACAGAGAGTGCTGGCCTTCACAAAGGTTACTTGGTTTCAAGTACCAAATTTTCACCAGGCTCTTTTTAGCAGGTGAATTGACTTACAGTTGGTTAGACTTCTATTAAAAATGTATAGAATATTTAGAAAGACCCATTTAAAATATGATGAAGTCCCACCATTCCAAGGAGAAATTCACCCAGCAGCCCAGGACCAAGGACTTTACTCAAGTAGTAATACCACTAACTTTTTGTTTGAGGAAAAATTGCCATCTCCAACAAGAACAGTTCTGCATTTTGTCCTTCAAATGCTTCTTTTGGGAAACAATGAGTCACATCTATGGTAGCAAACAGTGAAATGAATCAAAACTTTGTAATTCAATACTGCAGAAATTGCTGTGTGTAAATAAGGAACTGTCCATAGACCTTGTTTTATGGATTAAGCAGATGAATTGGAAGAACTTGAATTTCGGGGGGGGGGGGGGGCTTCCCAATGTCAAGGTGGCAACTGCTGCAAATAGTAATTCAGAGAACTCTTATGCAAATCCTATGAAGTCCCTTATATCACCAGAATGATTCAGAATAAGAATGTTATATGATCATAACTCTGACCATGCATAATGATAGTTATGAGACTAAGTTTTGAACAGTCTTTGAATTATTTAGATCTCTAGAAGATCCTTACTTACAGTAAATATTAGAACACTGTAGCAGTCACAAGAAGTTATATTCCTTCATGGATATGTAATTGCAATAACCTACCAGACATAATAGCTACTCCAAAAATAGTAATAAAAGACAACTTTGGTATATGCACTGTAAGACTTTGCACTCTGTTTTCTAAAATAGGTCAGAGAACCTCTGCTTAATATTGCATGGTAAACCTTACTAGAAAGTGCCTTACTTATCTGAGGTGATGCGACTTTCTAACCGAAAATTACACAATAGGAGTTTCACACAGTATTATGAGCGTCTCTGTATTTGGGTAAATTTTGTCATGAAGTAATTCTTACAGTTGAACAGCATAGCAAGGTGACATATATGTTCTGTATTCAGACTTCAGGCTGCAGGAAGCTCATTGCTATAGCACTGCTATAGCTTAACTTATATATTAATGTTCTCATGGAAAGCTTTGCCAGGTCTATCAGTCTCTCAACACTACTATAGGCCATGAGGACTGACTTGTTCATCGTATTCCCTCTGCTGCTTTGTAGGAATGGTGATTATGAATCATTCTCTGCCCAAATGTAGGTACAGATGGAACTGGTTAATGACCACTTGTATGCTCTGAGAATGAATACAGATGCAATATAGCTAAGCAATACCAATCTCTAGTAATCATCTGGAACTAGGTGTATCTCCTTGCCCAGGGGAGGCAAAAGTTTTAGAAGCCCTTGAGGCATGTGGCCTCTCTGTGTTGCCTACAGTTACAATCAGCTGACACAAAAAAACAAGAACAAAAACGGGGTCTTCTGCAGGGCCTGTATTACTTACCCCTTTTATAAAGTGCTGAACAGTATTTTGTGGTAGAATGTAAGTACAAACTTAGTTTTTTGTGAAGACAAGCAATGCCATTGAAGGTAGTAGCAACTTCAGGATGGTAGTAGCAGCTCCAGGATCAGCAGAAGAAACAAAGAACTTGCTAAAAGCCTAGGCATGATTCTGGGTGGACTTCAGAGGAGCAAAGAAATGTTGAAGACCACCACACAGGTGCAAAAGCTGGGGGGTTTCCTAACTCTAGAGCTGCTTATTAAAAGATATGTTTTAGTATTATACACTCTGACAAAACTGTTGGTTTCTGGGGATCCAAACCGGATTTTATATGGCAGGGGTAGTAACTGTGAGCTTACCCAAATCCTGACAGATGTAAGTATCACCAAATGAGAGGAATGCTTGCCCGTGCACAGCTGCTCAGAATCACAATTTTACTGAACAGTTTTGAGGGGTTTCTGCTCACTGCAGAGAGTTGCAATTCTTTCTTTTTGAAACTAGCCATTAGCAGTAAGCTAGCATTAGGGTGTTCCCCTTAAAAAAACTCCCTCTGCTATCAGCCTGGCAGTCAAGCCTGAGCCAGATCCTGAAGAAAGGACACATCTCTATTGATGGAATTATTTTTTGAATCTCCAGATAAAAGTATTTTTATGGTTTTTTTAATAATTTTTTAAGTGTTCCCTTTAAATAAAGCAAAATCCTTATTGTTTCTATGGCTGAGCAAATTTAAACCAAATAATTTCTCCCTAAAAAAGGGTGACTTTTAAACCTTATTCACATCTTGCAAGTGCTGGAAAAGTCTACCAGCTTCATAGAATTGAACAATGTCATGTGAAAACCCCTTATTCATAGTCATTTGTAGGACTGGTGTCTGAATCTTATTTTTGGTACTAGATGATATTTTTTTCTCCTGAAAAGCTTAATAATTTCAGTAGACCTGGAAACTGTGTTGTTCTCTTGACTATGAACTTCATCTCACAAGGAGTATGTTTTGTTACAGCTTATCATTTCCTGGGAAACTTTTCTGGCATCAGTCTCTTTATAAGCAGAAACAAGAATTTTCTGTCTCAGAACGCCGAGGGCTGAGGTAAAATCTGTTTTATTTCATAAATGGAAGATTGGATGAGTTTGTCTTAGCCAAAGAATTCTTGTTTAGGTCTATATTTAACAAAGTACTTCAACCACACAGCTAACGTAGTGTTTGAGTCAGGCTGTTCGAAGCAAAGGAACTAAGAAAACCTTAAAATGCTGCAAATGTGCATCTGCCTCACAAAATCTGTGCCCAAAGACTTATGTTATTCTAATATTTCACTGGTTTGATAAAAGCATTCAAAAGTATAATTTGATCAGGAAAATGTCATATTTCGGTGCTTCAAATATGCAGCCCTGAAGAAGGTGGAAGGCCTCTTCATATATGTCTTTGAGAACTGTAAACTGAGAGGTGGAGTAAAAGCAAGCAAAACTTTTTAAACCCATACAGCCGATTTACTTCTTTCCCTGGAAGCAGATGCATCTAGCTTTACAAGGTGCAATTCTAGCTTCTTTGTATACAGGCTAGGACTTTTTGCTAAGCAGGTTTATTGCTGGTTTATACTGTGTCAATAAAAATATGAAAAAGAGCAAGATCTATGAAGAATCTATGAAGATTCATTCACAAAGGGAATGGAAACTACAGGTCATACAAGGAGAAGTAGAATCTCCCACCTCATGCTTGATTTGAATTTGCTTCATTTTAAGGGTGTTGTCTTAAAAAAGATATTTAAAAGTCTCAATGTTTAATTTAGCAAACATTAGAAAGGGAAGGAGCATGTGTGTGTGGCAGGGGGAGCTTGTTGTAGTGGTTCATGGAGTACATGGCTTCTTGACAGGCATTGATATATCTCAGGCCACTTCACGTTTCCTGTAGGGAAGGGGTCCAACTGCAGCTAAACCTGCCTTCAGAAACAACTGATGCACAGATTTTGTGCTGGCCATCAGCACAAGCCAGTGGGGAATGCCAGCTCAGGGCCTACTTTTCTTTTTGAGACAGAATTTCAGATTAATAGGAGTTTTGTTCAAGTGACATACAGCTGTACTAATAGATTAAGAGCAGGCCCTGACTGCCACCTCCGTTTATGGTGCCTTAAAATTGATCTCTTCTACATTTAGGAGTTCAAAGAAAATTTTGCAGGTATCAGCAGGTAGGTGATGGATAAAGTATTTAATTTCAGGATCTGTTTGGGTTTTAGGCTATTTTTGTGCTTCAGTTCCACACAATGCAATTCTCTTTACGCTTCCCTTCATGGTAAGGCATGACATCTATTAACTGGAGTGAAATAATGCAGTCACTTGAAAAAGGCAAATGATTAATTTCACCCTGGTCAAACCTTGTGAAATAGTGAGCACCAAAAGCCAGCAAGGAGAAAGGATGGTTGGAACTTTCAGGGGTAGCCCCTCTATCTTTTCCTAAAGAATTCTTTCCTGCTCAGCGATGTACTTCACTCTTAATTCAGGGAATTTGTTTACTATGCTGAAAAAAGAAAAATAAATTTGCATCCGTTGGTAGACAGCTGATGGCAACTATGTCTTTTCAAGTGCAGTTGGAAGACCTATGTTGGCCCAACGCTGTTAGACTGAAAATTTGCTGGCACCTTTTTTTTCAGCAAATCAGACTCAGAATTTGGAACTAACCTTGGCATTAGGTGTTTCCAAATAACTGATAAATGAGTATCAAAATTCCTTTCCTTGGCAATCAAGAAATATAAAGGCAATTATTGTCTTTTTAATGATGTAACAGTAATGGACTGTTTGCTCATAATTAAAGTGTCAAGGTCACCAGAATCTGAACTGAAATCATATACTGCCTCTGCCCTGCTGTCTCTGTTGTTATAACTATTATTTCAAGTTCACAATGTTCTATATATTTCTTTGAAAAACCTCTACCTCTCCGAAAAAAGATCTTTAAGCCTGATAAGACCTTGAACTGCTTGCAAATCTATTGCAGTATTGAATTAGCTCTTTTGTCTCCCTTTTGCTGATAGGAAAGAATTATTTCTCTCTGAATGCCAAGGACAGTTCTGCAAAATTGGCTGAACAAATGAACCAATAACCCTAACCTGCATGCTTATCCTCAGTATAAGAACAAGTGCAGTGAAAAATAGCTGTGTCTGTATACAGAGGAAGGGAGAGAAGGGGAAAAGCTTTTTTTTTTCTTGGAAATTGTCTTTGACTTTTCTGAATAACAAATACTCAAAGACAAAAAGGAAAAATGTTGCCTTGAGAATATCATAAAAGCAATTTAAATGCCAAATCCTAGTCACAAAATCTTAGTGCTCTGGGGGCTGCATGGCTGACCTTCAGAGAAGCCACGATGCAGTAAAGAGGAGAGAAGGGACTGGAGCAGGTTGGAGAAGGCTTGTTCAAAACTGTGGTCACATCTGGGTGACTTCTTGTGATTGCCAGCCCCAGAGGGCAGTGGAAGCCATGTGGTGATCTACCCGTGTTAGAGTCATCTAGCAGCACCAGCTGCTCCAAAGTGGAGATGTGCTGTCCCTGAGTCTGGTGCCTAACATGCACGCATGCCTGGAGACGCTGTGTGCCAGAGAGCCACAAAACTTCTACACAATGTTCTGAAGTGATTAAAATTAACTTGGGATAATTTTTTAGGCTATTGCATTTACACTTGGTTGGCTGAAATCTGTTTCAACCTCCTTTGTGCTTAACTGCAAGTCCTTTAGATAATCCAAATGTGACAGTAAATTAAACAGGGCCTCTCTCTTAGCCACAGTATTACCAATCAGCACGTAGTTGTCCATCCTATTCCTTGGTTTGCAGTCTCTGAAGGTTTGGCATGGGGCTCAGCGCAACTACATGGGTCTGCACATGGCTTGGGTGACAGCGTAGGACAAGCACTGTTCCCAGAAGCCGTTTGGATGGTGCCACTGTTGGAGGTGTGAGAATAGTTAGCTGTGCAGACACGTGCTCTTCCATACCATTTGACCTCAGGCCAGAAAATTATTCCCAGCACACTGTTTACTAGTTGTAGGCTTTAGGACCTTCTCTGTTCTGCAAAATCTGACTTTCCTGTTTGGCTGCTTCCCTGCGTTATCCTTTCTCACTTTCTCTACCACTTCAAACCACAATGAAATCCTGTTTATCAGTTACTAGTTGCTGTGGTTTAAGCCTAGCTGGTAATTCAGAACCACGCAGCCTTTCCCTTCTTCCCCATTCGCTCCAGGAGGGATGGGGAGGAGAATCGAAAGAATTTAAACCCCATGGGTTGAGATAAGAACAGTTCAGTAACTAGGGTACAAGACAAAACTACTACTGCTTCCACCAATAATAACAATAAGTGAAATAACGGGGGGAGAGAATATAAAACTAAAAGGGAAAAGGAAAGAAAACAATAAACACAAGTGATGCACAATACAATTGCTCACCACCCCCTGACTTATGCCCAGCCCAACGAGAGCAGCAATATGGACCTTCTGGGTAACCCCCCCTCCCCAAGTTTATATACTGGGCATCATGTGCTGTGGTATGGAATACCCCTTTGGCTAGTTTGGGTCAGATGTCTTGGTTTTGCTTCCTCCCAGCTTTCCATTCACCTCCTCACCAGCAGAGCATGAGACTGAAAAGTCCTTGATCAGGGTAAACATTACTTAGCAACAACTAAAACCACTGGCGTGTTATCAGTATTGTTCTCAGGCTAAAGCTGAAAACACAGCAGTGCACCAGCTACTAAGAAAGAGAAAAATAACTGCTACAGCTGAATCCAGAACACTAGTAAATACAATATTTTTTAAGAACTTGAACCTGAATGTTTCCACTCCCTCTGTGAAATTCTGCTGCATATTGAAACCAGTCATTCTGTACCATGTCGTGATGCTCACTGTTCCACTGAAGTGCCAAGAGAGGAGAGCACAAAGAGCACCCCAGCATAGTTGGGGCATAACTTCAACTCTTAAATTCCTACAGACCAAAGTCTGCCACTTGTATTTGGTGCCCAGGAGCAACACAAGTGAAAAGAGTTTCAATTCTGAAATCAGGGGAAAAAGAGGTTGCAAGTCTAAGGGCTAAAGCACGGATAGTATCTTCCCTGCGCTTCAGAAGTTCCACTTGTGAACAAGAATGTTGTGCATGGTCCAACACAGGTCTGAGCATTATAGATATAGTTTTAGGAAGTCAGTAAGAAGAGGGAAACCCAGAACCAGAGTAATATTTCTGGAAGCATTCATTATGATTATGTAGGAAATCAGTTTTTTAAATCAGAAGTATGGGTGCTCAGTATTATGTAAGAGCCATTACATGCTTTCATAAATCTGTTACAAATTGATTCTCCTTAATTTAATTTTTCAATTAAATTATGCTTTTGTTTAGCATTGCAAGAAGCAAGTGAAAATACATTTTAAAAATGAATTTAAAAAAAGCAGTGAAGTGCTTAGTTCTGAAGATTCATGCTTTTATTTTGAAGGTATGGGATTTTGGTTGTTTTAACTGTCAAATTCCAGTACCATCATAAAACTACATAAAGCTGTCTTGACTTCTTGACTTAAGTGCATGGAAAAAAATAACTTCCATTCTGCGTATTGCATAAAGCCAGCAGGTTATTAGTTCGTATTATTTAGTTTATATAGATTGTAATTACGACTGATACACTGTAATCAGTCTGCTTCAAATTATCCTCTAAAGTCTCATAAATTAGATTGAATCCTGTTTGCTTTTCTTTCCTAATACTGATATGAAACAATAATTACTTTTACAAAACAATTGTCATGACACACTTAATAAAAAAGAAAATCTGTAGGCGTCAGAATTATTTTCTTTATTATCTGTTATGTTCTGGTTTCCACCTAGAGATATGCATAAAGTGCAGTACCCAAAGGTTAGATGAAATTTACCTTTTACTAGTACATCCGACTTGTGATCCAAACTGAATTATCCTCAGCTTAGCTTTATTTGAAAAGCTGTACGTTTACTCACTCCATCACTGTGTGCTGTTGGGTGGTAACATAATGCTGTACTGATTAGACTGAGGATGAGATTCTATTAGACCTCGTAATGCTATGTAGCAACATGTAAACGGAAGTTCTCACAGCTCCTAAACACAGGTGATGTGAGGGTATTGCGAACACTAGAGCAAAAAGCATCAACCCTGTGATGTTGCTACTCAATGTCAAATTTCCACTGTTTGGAGAGAGCTGAGGCTCCCACAAGTTGTGTAGTCATCTGCCTTTGCAAATGAGCAAAAAAGTCATGCAGGGGTAACTGCAGCATGAGGAAAGCCCTAGGGGTAAGTATTCCAAATATTCAATATTCAGTATGCCTGATTATAGATTTTGCATTTAGCAAAGGCTGCTTGTGACTTTTAAAACATTCAGCTCACAATAGCATCACCAGACAAGACATTGCCTGAAAACTGCAGAGTTCACTGCATTTATTTTCCAAAATTGACAATTAAATACTTGTGAATTTTACAGTATGTCAAATATATGCACCCTATGCTGAAAAAGTGCCTCCTTCAATTTTGTCTCTGTAAGAAATTTCTGTCACAAAACATTTCATTCAGTACTTAAACTATTGTACAGAGTTTTTTTTTCACTGTAAGACAATCTGTTGAACTCAAATATATTTCTGTCATTTTTAATCTTTGTAAAACACTGTAAAGACCATTTACATTTCCCTTTTTGTTATTTAAAACACCATTCAAAATGGTAAGTTTTTCTTTGCTATGTTCATCTAATAGACACCTATACTCTCCATCCAGAAATCAGATTTTTCTGTGTGTTTTCATAGGGGATGGAGAATGTAGAATGTAGAATGTGGAATGAGATGGCTGATGTGACTCCAAAGCAGCACTTTACATCCTGTACTCCTTCTCCTCCAGAGTTCCTTTTGCCACACATTTTTCACTTGATATACCTTCCTTCTCTTGGTCCCCCTCTAAGTGTTAAGTATCATTTGCCCTAATGTGACCAGTTTCCAAATGGCAGCAACTAGTTTTGTCTCTGTTATCAGGTGCTAAGTATATGTAGTGTTTCACCCTTATTCCTCTTGAAAAAATGATAAATTATTACATCAATGGCATATGAGCTATGTTTGTCACAGTTGTTTCCTACACTGCTTCAATCACAGCTGAATTTCTATTACGCCAAGAGAGTTCTGTTGAAAACTGAATACTATAAATAAATAAAATGCATGAATTATTTGGGGGTTTTTTGTTTGTTTGTGTTAAAGTTCAAAATGTAAGGCAAAGGTTTGTCAAGAAATTCCCTTGTTTACTTTTGGCTTTATCCCTTGTGACTAATAACCATCCTCATCTCATGTGGCTGAGAATACCAGCTGAGTATAAATCAAAACCTCCCTGCAAGCATTGTGTTCCAGAGAAGTTCACATTCAGCTTTGACCCAAACTCTGGAGATGAAGTTCATCTCCATAGAGGATTATTTTTGGTCTGGGTTTACAAAGCAGCTACTCACATGGTGTAAAATATCTGCAGTAGATGCCTAGGCCAAAAGACTACAGACTCCAACTTCCTGGAAGTCTATCAGTACTAGTGTGGTAACTAGGATTCTCTTGAAAGCTCAATAGAAATACTGAACACCAGCAAATGTTCAGGATGGAAACAGTGCGATCTGTCCTGGAGCATGTCAGACACTGTAAGCTCTTGGAAACATGCTGGAGTGTGACAAATGGAGTTTCAGATTTCCAGCTGTTTAGTGTTATTTACAGAAAAAGTGATCTTCATATCCTTGCTTCCATTCCAGAATTATGGGATGTCACTGAACATTTAGTATATTTAAATCAGAAAATTGGATGGTTTATGAAATATAATTAATGGTCAGCTGGCATATAATTAATCAATTGTTCTATTCTACTTGAATTTGGAAATGCAAATGCCTGAAAACAGGCTTTAGACAATAATTTTTAATAGAAACGCAACAGATCTTAAACTCAGGCTTTTCCCCTAATACTTTTATTACTGTGTGGTTTTTGAACTTTGTCTAATTTCTGCAACTTGCACCATTCTCCTCATGGAAGCAATAACTAGAAAATAATGCACACCTATTCATTGAATATTCATGTAAATATTTAAATAAGTTTGTGTCTGTGTTCTTTTCTCCCAGTTTTCACTTCTGCAAATATTCCAGTGAATAAGGTCAACATTAGGAACACTGATGAAAAGAGTTAAAAGGATCATACTTGCATTGTACTGTTACTTTATAGTAGAAATCATAATAATTCTTCCAAAGAGCAGTGGTGAGTTATATGCCACAGGTACAAGAACAGCAATGCACGCATCATGTTTCTGAGTCAAACTGGACAAATAATTCTTTGTTGTCTGTTGATAGCAAATGAGATGAAATGAGTCTGGACCAATTACACAAAAGGCGGCATTAAGTGTGAAGTTGAATTCCCAGGGGAAAGGCTGTTTTTAGTAGCCATGCTGAACACGCCCAATGTGTGGCCTCAGGTTCTCCTTCCAATTAACAACCTGCAGAAAGCTAGTTTGGGGGTTTACTGTTGTGTTTGTTGGTTTAGGGGCTTTTCCCGTACAAGGCCGGTAAGGCTTGGCAATGGGCCCTAGCATCACTTAAGGAATAGAGATTTCCTCATTTGCTCAAGGGGAATTCTGTGTCAGCATCGACCTCAAGGTATTCATCCCCAGTGCCACAAAAAGAAACACATTACATAGCTAATTATCTATTTCATAGCACTTTACATCTCTTGCCTCCTTATTTAGGATTGGGTTTGGTAGGCATGTGGTCCTGGTTTGGAAGTGGAAAATGGCTTTATGGTTTTAGTACCTTTCACCGTATCTAAAACTATCTAGTTCCACTGCACACCTTACTGCTGAACAAGGAATTTAGTTGGAGCAAGCAGTTTAGTGAGATTGCATTACAGGCTGTGCGGGATCAGTGGCAGCTGGCCCAAGGTAGAGAAACCCCACAGCATTGCCTGCTTCATGCTGCAGAGACTGACACACAGCTCCCCTGCTCTACAATGGAGGAAGCCCAGAAAGCCAAGAGTCACCTTTCCTCTGCTGCTCTTAATTACAGACAGGGAAGATCTGAACCATGTTTCTTTACAGAGCCTTTTCCGCCAGTGCCATGCCAGGTTTTGTATTCAGAGGACATTTCATTTTTAATTAAGTAGTATAGACTTAAATATTGTACTTCAAAAGAGTTTGCAAAGTATAAACATTAATGTATCCATTAATAGAAATCATACTACAATGCAAATACAATTAGTATTTAGCCAATTTATGTTTAATGACATAGCAGTTATCAAAGCTCAATTACTCTAATTAGAATTTTATTCAGTAAGGCACATTTTATACAGAAAGTATGTGCTCAGCACTTTACAGGATGAGTTCCGAAGACTAGCAGTGACTTAGGCTGGGTTTTTTAAACTGAGTTCCTCATTCAGACATCCTCAGAAAAAAAAACCAAACAAAACCTTAGATGTTATTTACGTGCCTTTCAATAAAGTACTCAGTAATTTTTTGCACAATAGTATCAAAATACCTCCATTATGGCAATCTGAAACGAACTGACTCATGGTTACCTTGTATATTTTGAAATATGCTGCTTCTATCCCTCTCCAGTCAGTGAGATGTTTCTTGTTATGATCAGGTTTATACCTCTTTTCTACATCTGAAGCCACTCGCTTGCAGTATTAAAGTACATAAAGCTTACTAAGTAATTTATTCTGCATTAGATTTAATATTTTTTTTTACTGAATGCAAGTGAAACAATAACAACTCAATTTTCTTGTCATAAAATCCTTAATCAGCCTCACCTTGGTCCTTGCTAGTTATGGCTTTTGAGGAGATTAGGTCCATTTCTAAACACATGGAGGACAAGAAGGTTATTAAGAGCAGCCAGTGGGGATTTAGAAAGGGCAGATCATGCCTGATCAACCTCATTGCTCTCTCTTTCAGATGAGGTTACCAGCCCTGCAGAGAAGGGGAGGACAGTGGATGCTACATAATTGAATTTTTGGCAAGTCCTTTGACCCAGTCTGCCATAGTCTCATCACCAAATTCATGAGATACAGATGGGATAAATAGGGCGAGTGAAGATCTGGCAGAAGTGCTAGGATTGGAGTACTGTGACCAGTGTGCTAAGTCCAGCTACTGGTGTTCCTCAGGGATGAGCAGTGGGACTAATGTCATTTAATGTCTTCAGTAACAACCTGGAGAATAAGATGAAACACACTCCTAGCAAGTATGTGACACCAAAATGGGTGAAAAGGCTCCTGGACAGGCTGGAGGAATGGTTGAGCAGAACTTCATGAAATTCAACACGAGAAAGTAGGAGGTTTGCATCTGTGAGGGGATCTCATGCAACAGTGCAAGCTGCAAGGATGCTGCCCTGCAGGAAAGCAGTTAAATATTGCACCAGGTTTCCCACAAAGATTCCAGAATCTCTGTTCTCTGAGGTGTTCAAGACTCAGTTGGATATGGCCCTGAGCAGCCTGATCTGTTTGGAGCTGGTTTGATCATTGGATTGAACTGGATATCCTCTCAGGGTCCATCCTACCCTGATTTTGATTCTGTGACTATATTTCTCATTGCATAGTGTGTGTTGCATGCATAATGACTTTGAAGAATGCAGCATTTTTTAAACTTGTATAAATTCAGGTAATCATGATATGCAGATCCATAGGATGGATACTGCAATGTCAATTTATTCTTTTTCTGTGAGTTATTTCTAACTCACACTAATCTTCCCACTCTGAAAAAGGACCATTTCATTGACTTCAACTCCAGGGTAGTGACACAAACATAGCTTATAACTAACTTCTCTAACTCCTCACTAAAGAACAGATCAGTGAGTGTGCTTGTGCAACTTCCGGGAGATAAAAAGACAGCATAACCTTAACTGTATTAAGTAGGTGAAAGAGAGAAGAAAACACTCTAAAAGTCACAGCCTTTAAAATTAGCCTCATAATTTCAAAGCATATGAGGTAAGGCAGTGTAGAAATCCTGCTTTAAAAAAATAAATAATGAAATCCTGAAATAACTGACTTCATGGCAAGGGTTGGTACTACGACCCTGTATGCATCACAAGGTAGAAATAAAGGTATTTTTGAAACAAGTGATCGGTAGCAAATTGTTCACTACTTTCCTTTCCTCTCTGGTAATACTGGAACCCCATTTGCAGCGTTTTCTTTAAACCCACTTGCAAATATTCATACTGAGCAACCATTCTAATACTACCAACATATACTTCTCTTCCATGTCATATATAAACATGATCTGTATTTATAGGCGTATCTTCAGTCCAGCCTGAGAAGGTTGGGGTTATTTTTCCTCACAAAAAGAATAGATATTATTCTATTCTACTATTCTGGCAGCCAGAAGTCATATGGGATAGTTCTGGCAGCCAGGGATTACTGAGTCATGGGGATGTTCTGGCCACACATTTGCTTTCGCAGAAATGGCATCTGCAGCTGCAGGAGCTCAGTGACACAAAACAATAGGAGAGGGACCTGAAACTCTGCCCACAGAACCCATATATTCCAGGAAAAATAATGGAAGTGTTCAGTGTACTATGCAAAAGGGGACCTGACTCATAGGATTGCAAACTCAACGTTACTAGAAAGCATAAAGTCAGTTATAAAAATTTTAAGAACTGATATCAAGTCTTCTAACTTCTTCCAATAAGCTACTAAATCATTTATTTTATATAACACCCATACAAAATTGTTAATAATAATCAGTGGTGGTGTTTTGCTCAGCAAGCTAACGTGCCTGGGCTGTGTATTTTACTGGGAGTGTAGGCATTTTCTGTAGCAAGAAGAGTCTGTGAAAAATGGAGAATTTGAAAGCTGTCTTAAAATGGGTTGATTTTAGTCACAAGGATCTTAGGAACACCAAAACCAATAGCATCTTGTATTTACAGGACAGGCACATGGTATTAAGAAGACTTCCAGATTATCAGAAAGTAAACACAGAAGTGAAGCGGCAATGCCTGGCTGGCTGCAACACCTGCATTTTCTTCCACAGAGGCTGTAGTACTCAGCATGGTGAGGCTGTCTTGCATACCCTGTAAAGCCTGCTTTCTGCACTCCTACACTGGGACAATTTTCTCCTGGATACGTATGAGTCTTTAAGAGCTTTTCAGTGTCAGGCTGGTTCCTTTTGTTGTATCTATAAAAGCTGGAGCAAAAGAATCTTGTGCCAGCCAAACCAAAAATAGCATTTTTACAATCAGGGTTGAAAAATGGGGGAGACAGTTTTATATAGCACCACTAAAAGATAACAGAGAGCCTATTAGCAGCAAGAAGTGTCTTATTTTAAAATATATATGTAATCTCAAAGAGCCCTTCCTTTGCTTCGCTCTACAGTCTGAAAAATCTTTTCAAAAATGGCATGTTTTGACCATGGATTGGTAACTTCAGAAATCTAGTTAAGTTCATCTTTTGAAGTCTAGCTAGCATTGTTATTATATGAATTTATATGTAATATATATATGTGTACACTATATAAATAAAACAATATTTAGTGATTTAACATATTTTATACAGCTAATTTAAAGTGTCAAGAAATTACATATACATATAAAAATAGTGCAATATTCAATAGCTTTTCTTTTAGAGACAAGGAGGTTTAATTCTTTCATCCCAATAAATAAAATGTGAGGGAAAATGATACCTGACTACAGTTGAACGCCACTGAATATATTTCTATATCCACTCTTATTGTCACTGTTGGTGGCAAAAGATGCAAATTGCAGGCAGCTTTTCTGACAGCAAATGCAGTATGTTCGTAATTTTGGTTTTGTCAAGGGTCTGCATCTTGTAGCTTACGTGTAGAACAAAGGAGGCTTTCAGCTTTCTGGCTCTTGAATTGGTCTGAATCCTGACTTCCTCTAATCATCAGATGATTGCATTTAATGTTCTGCTATTAATTAAATCAATATCTTTATGAAATTTGCTGTTAGGAAAGCCTTTATGAAAGAAGAGCTTCTCTCACCAGTATGTTCCATAATAAGAATGTCAATGCTATGAATGCTGGTGTAAACATAGCTTTAAAAGTTATCAAAAGTTATAAAAATGCCATTAGAAAGACTTGTCTGACAGGAAAAAAAAAGAAGAAAAGGGGAAAGGCACCTATCATTTTTATTTAAAAAACATCATTATGTAAAACATTATAATGGAAAGGCTGAATATCTGCTTTCACAGTGCAGTGATTGAGATGCTGAGTTCCTTCCAGTCTTCCCTGATTGCCTGCATAGGCTGAAAGAAAGACAAGAATAATGAAAAAGACCATGTTTTCATCCCTCAAGATAAAAGGCAGGCAGGCAGACAGTACTTTTTGTCTATGGGCTCCACAGCAAGGGGACAATTTACTTATTTTCAGTGTGTTCTGTGAAAGCCTCTGATGGTATAGAACCACAGACTGGTGTGGGTAGGAAGAGACCTTACAGCTCACTCAGTTCCAACCCCCTGCCATGGGCAGGGACACCTTCCACTAGACCAGTTTGCTCCAAGCCCCATCCAACCTGGCCTTGAACACTGCCAGGGACGGGGCAGCCACAGCTTCTCTGGGCACCCTGTG
>JANRGW010043997.1:0-24235 GCA_024733675.1 Psilopsiagon aymara | reverse complement strand
CTTTGGTCAGTTTGGGTCAGGTGTCCTGTCTCTGCTTCCTCCCGGCTCCCCCTCCTCCCTGGCAGAGCATGAGGTTCTGAAAGTCCTTGGGCAGACCAAACATAAACTAAAAGCATTGGTGTTATCAGCACTGTTTCCCAGGCCAAAAGTAAAAAAACACAGCACTGTACCAGCTACCGGGAAGGAGAAAAATGACTGCTACTGCTGAACCCAGAACAATGCCAAATGAGTGCAACCATGTTGCTGGATACTAGATGGGGCACATCCATTATTCATGGCTCAAATAGTCTTATTCTTGAACCAGGACAGAGGAAGGTGATGATTTCAGAATACTGTTCTGTGCATTTTATGTATTTATTTAGTCATTCATTCACTTTGCAGACAGTACTGTCTTTCTGCCACATTTTCCCTCCCAGGAAGAAATTATGGTAATTGAATACAAGGGCTGTCTGCCAGCAACAAGCAGACCAGTGTTTCAGGAGCTACTGGGATATACCTTGTGTAGCTACATATGAATGCATAGAGATTGAGGCCTCAAAACCAGAAGACAGTAAATGCGGAGGAGCTGCCAGTTTCTCTGACTCAAGATTTCTCGACAGACAGCTTAGAAGCTCTGTCTTTGTGAAGGTGGGGAGAGTGAGGGGCTGAATGTTATCCAATGAGGTTTAATAGCAATCACAATACCAAAAAAGTAAAGAAACTAATACCCTCACCTCCTTGAGAAACAGAAACTTCCTCAGGATATATCCAGATGTTAGGTTATTGCTCCAGTTTCTTCTCTTTCTGGCATGTTAACAGCTTTTGCAACTTCCTATTATTCAAGAACAAAATTGTTGCATAAGGAACTTCTGCTTCATGAACTCTAAGACATGGCAGTACTATGAGCTTGACTTGCATTTAGATTTCACACAGATTTTTTGAGATATAGAGAACAGATGTTATAACACAGCCTTACAGGTCATGGCAACTTGTCGGTATTGACGATACTATTTTATAAGTAATTTCTATACTGTTCTTGAAAGTTACAAACAGAAAATACTAACCAAGAAGATATTTTGCTGGAAGAATAATCATTATCTAGCCTTGATTTTTCTTGTTATTTTGTCACTCTGTTCTCAGGGCAGAGTGGTGACTTGCCAACTTTCCTTCTTGGAGAATAATGAAGTAAAGAGGCTGAAAGTCAGAAACAGAGCTCATGATGAGCTTGTCATTTGCGTTTAACAGCAGGGGCCCTGTACATGGTAATAATTACTACTGCCTAATCCACTGCATGTTTTCTTTGTCAGTAGACATTAGAGCAATGGTGCTTCAGACGTACAATTGCCAATGTAGCTAAAAAAAGAACCATGAAAATTACATGTAAAAGAGTGTATAATGCACACATGTTAATGTTTCCTAGCTGAATGTTGTTGGCCTAGTAAACATGCTGCTTGCTGCTATGCTGGAGTCACACCTTTGGGAGTTAACTGTAGTCTGTAACAACAAACCATAGAGACTATGGGCTTTTGAGGCTTCTATAAATTTAGAAACTCATTGAGAACACTTGCCCACACAGGGGGAAGTTTTCTAAGTTACGTGCTTGGGATTAGGCTGCATGATTGCCAACAATGTTAATGGGAGTTATTCTTGCCCCTGAAAATATCAGCCTAACTCTGTAATAAAGTAATTTCCTCCACTATTGGTTTAAGCGCTTCATGCCAAATTTCTGACCTCAGTTACTTATTTGAAATCCAAGGTTGTTTTTTGGATTGAGTTTTAATGAATCAATGCCTGCAGGCAAGAGAAACAGAGACAACCAGTACATCTAGGATTAATATTGTCTGCTTCTAATACATTTTTTGTACCACTATACTCCACAAATAAACCACCAGTAGGGGACATCACATGCATTATAAATAGCCCGGGAAATAACTTCACAGACAAAAAAGGAAGTATCAGCTGAGGGAACTGCCAGATTAATGAATCAAATAGTTAATCAAACAAGTTTAGATTCTGGCCCTTCTCCTTGGAGGGGCTTGCAGAGCTGTTTGGCACAAAGTACAGGGAAGAAGCTAAAATGACAAATGCCAGTTTTGCATTTCAGAAGGTCCAGTATCTCTTGGGACATTGAGGCTTACCACTGCATTGCAGTGAACCAGACACTGGCTCGCCGCAGCAATCCAAATAGGCTGTGGGAGGCTGTTTTGCAGCTTTAGAAAATGCTTACTAAGATGCAATGGCTCTGACAGACTAGGAAGAAGAGGTTTTGACAGCTAAGTAGGAATGGGGAGATGCTGTATAGGCAATAGATGTATGTCAACATTTATCATGACTCCAAATTGGGGTGACAACCTGAGGCAGAACTACTCATTTTTTTTTTTTGACATCTGCATTTTACAGGAGAATTAACATGTTAATGGAAAATAATGTAACGGGATCTAGTTTAAATGGTATAAGTGCTTTGGGTTTGCATAGTGCTGAGCATTTTGGCTTTGGTCAAGTGAAGCACGTAAGTATATTTAACTTTAAACACAGGAACAATCGAGCAAGTATACTGCACCTGCACAGTTCGCAGTCCACCATGGTTTCTAGCTGACCCTTTCCCACTGGTGGAAGTGAGCCACCATACATCCTGGTCTTGCAATCATTTACACCAAAGGAACCTGCTGAAATCATAAATGCTTTGTTATCACATGTATATGAGAATTCCTTTACAAAGCAAACAACAGACTACACCTGCATCCCATCCCAACATGGCATCAGAAGTCTGTTGACTAAGGTGAATACTCAGGAAGGAGTGCAGTTTGCACCTCAGAGAATGTTCACACCATAGCATAATGCACCTACAATGTGAAGAAATTTTACAACTACCCTCAGCATGGCTTTGTGGTAAACTATACTAGCATAAGTATCCTTTTGATTAAGAAAAGCAACAGAGATTGTCCCTGTGCAGTTTGGTGTAAACTGATAAAGGTCACCCAGGAGGTGTTCTTGCAAAGGTCAGGAGGGGAAAAAAAAAAGAGAAAGAAAAAGAGGGGAACAAAGAGTCAAAAAAGCAGACTGTTCTAGTAATAATGTCACAAGCAAAACTCCCAGGTAGGAGGAACACAGCTGTATAGCAGCGGAAGAGGCAGAGATGGGCTTTTAGGCAATGCAGCAGGTATACTGCAACCGCTAGTTTCCTTGCAGTGTTTATCACTATTTTTAAAGTGTTGCTTCATTTGCATTAATCTTTTGCAGAAGAGAAATATTAAAAAAAAAAAAGGATTTTCCAAGCAAAGTGATTTTCAGTCTTTCAGTGTGCTCATGTGTGTCCTTTTCATCTCTCTTCTCAAACCTAGAAGAACAGATCAAGAAAAACAGAGAGACTCAGACAAGGAGTCAGAGATGTGTACACCATAGAGAAGAAATTGTTAAAGGTGTCATGAGGGTTATGGATGAAACAGGAGAGGTTGTTGTGGTGTTCACAGTTACCAAGAATGGTAAGAAGGTCCCATATTTATTATGCTTTTCAGCAAAATGTCAATTTGAGAAAATTAGAGAATTGGCAAGAATTAGAGTTAGTAGCAAGTTAGCAATACTAAATTTGTCTGCTGGGAAATTTGCCTTCTGTCAGTTTCTCAACTAAAAACTGTGAAAATGCAAGTTGACTAGATTGAGCAGAGAAGAACCAGCACTTCCAAAGGGGGATATTGCCTTATATCTGCTGATGAAAAACTAGATCTTTGGTCTTCAGTCTTTTTACAGTATGTTATTTATGGTGTTCTCTCATGTCAGTCCTTTTATCTCATCAGGTTTCACATGAATTATTCACTGAAGCTCTGGCTATATGATTTGATTGCTCTTCTAGAATGTATGTTAAATTTAGTTATGCTGCACTTTTCATAGTGAAGCCTTATTACTGAAACTCACAGTTTAGAGGGATACAATCCCCTCCTCCCACCTTCCAACTGTGGTTTTTGTTGTGGGTTGTTTGTTTTGTTGTTTTTTTTTTTTGTACCAGAATGCCAACAGCACAGTGCTAGACAGATCCTCCATTTATACTTTGAGGCAGCATTTTCATCTAGGTTTTCACCTCTCAGAAAGGTCTTGAATGTCTTGAACTGTGTTCTATTCAAGTGTATTTCTTTTAGGATGCCAGCTGCTTTCTTGGCATTAGGCATGAACATCACTGCTAAATTATGCTCTCTAACACTGTTGCTGACAAGTTGAATGCAATCTTTATAACCCTGACCTCCCTCCCTGTCTGAATTGAAAGGCATGTTGTGGATTATTTCTGTTCTGGCCCATTCTTTCTCACTTTCACTTGTATTGTGTTAGATAACTGAACTAATTGCTGTGACTCAAAAATGTCACATCTTTGCATGTAGGGGCTTGTTATCTTCCTCCCAGAAAACCATCATGAATACTGTCATATCACCAAGGTTTTGAAATAAGGATGATTTTAAAATATCCTTTCTAACAGTGAAATAAGAAGGTTATTTGGAAGATATCTCTTCTACTGTCTGCCTGATGAAAATTTTATATTGGCATATAAACCTTGTGCATCTCTTACTGCTAATCTTGTCAAGGCTGCAAGTCAAGGTCTGAAAGATCTGCCCTGTGAAATCAGAAAAGGCTTTCTGCTTTACCACCTACTGAAATAAGGGTGGTCAATAAATTGTCTTTGCATAGCTAGTGATTTAGTCAAGTGTCCTTACCTCTGAGATTAGCTGTTTTCTGCATACCCAAATCCTTTGGGCAGAGCTCCAATTTTCCCTTTCTGGCCTGAGTGGTGTGGAGACCATGACTTTTTACAGCAACCTCAGATGGAAGTGACTTGGAAGAGTACAGACTATGATATAGAAAGGAACTGAATGATTCATATTAATTGCACAAATACCTCAACATTTTGATGAGGCTTGAGTGCAAATGTTTAGACAGTCCAAGATTAGCATTCTGAAAAAAACATGTAGTGTTAATATCAGGAATGACGCCTGCAACTAACTTTCTTTTACATGGTTTTATACAACTCTCTTTTGTTTATAATTCCAGTTCAAAATCAAGACCTACAACCCCAAGCATCAATGCTCTTCAATATCTAATTTCACAGTTTTCTTAACACGTATCTCATGTTATTTATTATAGTCAGTGTCATCCCAACGCCTTTGTCTATTCTTGCTACATTTTAAATGGTTTAGCTGGCAAGCCATCAATCATAAATCATAAGACATATTTTAACTTCAACTAAGACCAGTTTAGAAAGAAAACAAGTCTTGGATGGCCTAATTGAGTACATTACTCACATTTATAAGTGATAAATGCCTGTTCTGGGGGAAAAAAAAAAAAAACAACAAAAAAAAAACCCCAACTCTTTTTTTTTCCCGAGTTTTGGTATATATCTATAAACAGGAACAAAATTTTCAGTTTCTTTCCGGCCTGGAGAAGCATAGTTATTGATAAATCCAGAACTTTTAATGGGAGAAAGCCTCTTTTGAACTAAGTTTCGGTTTTCAGAAATACAGTCATTGTTTCACTAAGCTCAAACATTTTTTTTTCCCAGTTATATTTCTGCACTAGGTATATGGAGGAATTATATAATTTTAAGGACAAGTAAATTTCCACGTCTAGGGACATGAAGAAGCCAGAATCTATGTTTGAATTTACTCATTGTACAGCTATCATTAATACAGTCTGGTTCTTCAGTTCTTTGACTAACTTCAGATGCTACACAAAATTAAAGATATTTTTAAAATACTTACCCGTATGTGAATTGGTCAGGTGTTTTTCTCTGACTGGTGTTAAAGAATATTACAGCAATAACAAACTCACAGTAGAAAATTATTTAAAAATGCATTCACTTTATAGTGCAAGTGTTTGGGAAAGACAGGCATCATTTCTATAATGCAATCTTAATTCAAAAGAAAATAGATAATTTTACTTATTCCCTCAGATCAATAGTACTAGTCATATTAGCCAGGTGATGCTTATGTCATTTTACAGGTAATTTACTGCAACTGCAACACTGACTCTGAGACAGTTCACAAAAAATAATTTACCTTAAGTAAACACCATTTGCCTCTAATGATGGGGCAAAACAAACTTGCAGAGTATTTATGAACAGTAACATCTCTCTCTTTCAGTACACATTTGCAAACCGATCTCTGCTGTTTGCAGATGAATTAAGCATGGCTTGAAAAATCATTAAAGCCATCTGCTTTGTTGGGAAAAAAACCTGATGTGATCATTTTATTGCACTGGCAGAGGCTAGGGACCATTTTACAATACTTTTTAGCATCATTTACCCTAAATTTGACATCCTGTCTGAAAAATGAGCAATATTATTAGTTCTTCTAGTGCTTATTTAGAACTATATTTACAGAGAAGGCAGCTTGTACAGGTAACTCAAGGTATTTGTTTTGCTGCTCTCCAACAGATGGATGAGCCTGGTTTTCAACCATTAAAATATGTAGTTACAACAAACTAAATGTATGTGGGTTCTATAGAAAACTTAATATTCTTCTGAAACAATAGGACTTAATAAGCATAAAAACACTGTCAGTGTTTTAGTTACAAATTAGTTCCCATGGTCCATTTAAGTATAACATCTTTTTTCCCCAAATCTTCTATAGTTATTCAAAGCGTGGCAAATTAGTAGGTTAATATCGCTGGGGTTTTTACTTCCTAAATACATACTTTTGAAACAAAATCCATACCATTTAGATAGCAGCAACTTCTAAGAACTGTCAGAATCTCAGTATTTCCCTTTTAAAATGCTATTTTGAACTCCTATAGTTTCGGCAGATTTTTTTCTCAAGTAGCTTTCAACAGTATTTCACTGACTGGATTCTATTGAGACTGACTTACCTGAAAATCCATACATCATGCACAATTGCAGCATTCTTCCACCATTAACAACACTGTCTTACTCAGTATTTAGCTTTTCAATAACTAAGTCCACTGCATATATGGAAGTTAGTAAAATTTGATGATGGTAAAGCCAAAAGCCTCCTAACATTAAATGAGTCATATTATGGTGCTTTTTAAAATTTCACAAGGACAAGGATGGTTACACCACCTAGAAAATGTTGCTTATTTCATCAGCATCCTAAACAGATGCTAAGGGCTACATAAGACCAGATCTAGAAACCGAGGAAAAAGAACCAAGGAGCAACTTGAGGCACTAGTTGCTGCCTAGAAACACAGAAAATATCCATAGATGCTAATCATATGCCTTTTTTCTGAAACCACTGTACTCATTTGAGTCTTTTGGGACATAAGAGACTCTCCTGTCCCACAACCAGTCTAGAAAAAGCAGGTCCTGATTATTGCTTTCTGTGAATCCATTGTAGTTACAAGTTCTTTTGGAAGTACATAACCAGCACAGTGCAACACAGCAATGGGACTGATGGCTTTTGGTTTCTCATGGTGATAACTTCCCTGATCCAGGCTAGAACCACATTTAATTTTCTACTTAATCACATTCTCCTGCAGTAGGTAAGTACTTCTATGTACAAAATGCTGCAAGGCTAGATGGTTCAGAAAGACTGATTAAGGAGTCCTCGGTCATGTATATCTGCCTTTTTTAAATTATTTTCCATTCGCTTCTCTCTATTCTATCTTTTCTAGATATTCTCCTAAGCTCTACTACTTCTCCAAGAACCCTTATTTTTCCTATGGCTTTAGTCACAGAATGATCCTTTCCTCCTTTCTTTACTTCCCATCCACTCCACTTTCTTTTTTACTTTATTTTCTCCTTGCTAATCTCTAGGGAAGTATACCTGCTACTTGCCAATCCACTGCCTTCCCTTCTAGTCATATACTTACATGTATCCTATGGATGTCAACAACCACAGTCCAAGAATTAATCTTCAGCTAAATGAAAGTTACTGAGTTTTCAGTACTTCTTGAATGCTTAGGTGTTCTTCCCTCGATCCCCACTGGAGCCACTTCTTAGTCTTTGTGGAATGCTGTATAATCAAGTGCTATGCTTAGTAATAATACTCTTCATTTGGGAATATCCAATCAATGCAGTTACTTGCATTTTGCAAACAGAGAACTTGAGCACAGAGAAATGAATACAATTGCAATTACGCTGTTTAGTATAAAAACCTACTGCGTCATTGATGACATCACACAAACCAAGAAGTTAAACTGACAAAGAACACATCAAACCAAGCATATGCGCTCATGCTTCTGGGTTAAGAATTGAGCCTTTTTGGCTCACTCATTTCTTTTCTCACATGGTTGACCTGTAATTGTCATCACTCTACCTTTCTATCAGAGAAATATATCTGCTGATACACACGGAGACCTTTGCAAGGTCCTGCAACTACAATCCAGCTGTATGTCTAATGGTGCAGAGGGACTAGAAAGACGTCGCTAGGGATTTGTTTGATTCTGTACAAGATCACATGAAATGTTTGATGACTGCATAAGAAAAGATTTGACATGTATTTCAAACATGCAATAGTAGCTGTTAAATTCTATGAACTATCAATCAGCTATACAATCATGACAACTCTACCTAGCCCTTATTACCTATTCTGCACTAATTCTAAGAATAAAACTTCATATTTTTACTGGAATATTTTCTCAGTTGGTTTTAAGCATTGGTTTTAAAAGCAGAGCTGGATGTCATACAGTGATATTTTTAAAACAGTGGAATATATATTGTATGAAACAGACACATAGCAGAGAGCTGGGTGAGATAAGGCATGTGCAGTATTTTTCTGTCTCTAATTAATGATATTTATAAAGCTTCCATGATCATGCTTCTGTACTCCTTGAGTGACAGAATTATGCAGTTGATCCCTGAAATCTTTATCTGGCTTTTAAGAACCACTATTTTAGTTAGATAAAATGTTATGGATCTGACTGCTTACATCGCAGAATGTCAGCATTGTTCTCACATCACATCTTCCTCTTAAAAACTTCTCGGGTTGTGTCATATACATATATATACACGCACAAAACAGCAACACAGGCTTTCAAAATTAACTGAGGCAATATGTTCTCCTTCCATTCCTTAAAAAAAGCTGTTGAAGGGTAGAAGAAAACTGCTCTAGAATGGAATCCCTACCATCATCCTACATCAGAAATCAAGATTTACATGCTTGGAGGAGATAGTGGTTGTTCCCCACATACAAGATGCAAAATATTGAACATACAACGTATAGGATATAAATACTTTTGCATACATATTAGCTAATCTTGTCATTTATTTTCATCTTCAAGCAATTAGTTAATGCATTTGTTTTTTATTCTGCTATCCTGCTGAATATTCTGCATCCAAGCTTACAGTCAGAGCCAACTTTTTCCAGCTGGTTAAGAGTTTAAGGAGCACTGCCAACACTTGCTGATTCAGAAAGTCATGTTACTCATTCTCTCTTTGTCTGTCTTCCACATTTTCTCTACTCTTTTCTCTACTTTTCTGATTGATATTGTACAAAAGAAGCAGTATTTGTTTCATATTTGTTCTGGGAAAAAAAATAGTCTTGATAGCTTTGATAATGACCAGATTATGATCTGTCTTGAAATATTCCAGATTTGTGTTTCATTAGAAATAAGGCACTTTTTTTCTGTCCACCCTTTCATCTTCAATATTCCCTGCAAACAAGCAACTAAATGCAGGTTTGGCTTACTCTGAACAGAAGCCATCTTTATTTCTGAAGAACCATCCAACATTTTCCATCTTCTCATTCTTTTACTCATTTCTTTTCCCAGCACTAAAGCAATTGAGTTTTCCCTGTGTGAATACGCAGAGAAAGCATCAAATAAAAGTTACAAACTAGAAAATGTTAGACGCTACAACTGTAAGTTCCACAGTAAAGCACAGTATTTGCAAAGTACATTACATCACTGCTATTTTTAGAGCAGCAGCAGTAAAGACAGATTCCAGATCCCACTTCAAAAAATACTGCCTGAATATACAGTAAAACCTTTTACTTAAGAAATCTTATTAACTCCGATGAACTTACTATGGACGTCAGAAGAAGTAGTTCTATTAATTTTATTTACCTTCACACTGATTTGAGCTTAATCTGTAATTTACATTATAATGGATGCAACTCACATATGCGACACTCCAGAAGATTCAAAGGGTTTTTGTGAGCACTGCTAAGACAAAACAAAAAACAAAGCAGCAAAGAATATTTTTCCTGTCTGACTTTGGGATTGTGTGTTGTCAATGCTGCCTCTAAAAGTCAAATCATAGGAGATATGATAGGATGGAAGGATAAAGAATTGCATTACCTGTTGGCTCAGCAGCAAAACCTGTTTCTGTTCCAGACTTAAGATACATGGAGTAAGAAGGTGAGAATTAAAACTGCAGGAGGAATGGAAGTAAAAGAGAATATGATTTCTGGACTGGCACAAAGCTGGGATACAGAACTCAGCACTTCAAGGCATGTGCCATAAGTATATTCATGATTGAATGGTGGAACCTGCAGAAGCTAAGAAATTCCAGTAGTTACTATTGATTCAGGGTGGAGGAGGGGGGCACCTCACCCTCTTTAGCTGTAAGAAACCACAAATGCTCCACTCGCTCTTTTGGGTTGTCTGTGACAACCCATGCCTCAGTTCTGCTAAAACAGATGTTTCACTGCAGCTTGATGGTAGCCTGGACATGAACTTAAAAACAAAGGGTTTCCTCATCTTGTGGAAAAGCCCAAGAGAAGTAAACAGGAATTTTATGACACATGCTTTGAAAATTGCTGTAGTTATCCTATTATTGAAAACATTGGGGGGTTTAAATCTATAAATAATATTTCCTGTTCCATTACATTCAAACTTTTCTTATATTACATTAAAGTTAATACAAACCTGATGTTTCAAGCCTGCTAAATTCTACAGGACTTAAAAGTATGGAGAACTACATTTGTTATTGATAGTAGTACCACTGATCTATGATAAACTTTTAGGAATATTATTGTCATTTAACCATGTCTACATATATAAGGCATGAATACTGTCTTCAGTGCTTTTTCTGCCCAAATTTGAAAAAGTCAGCTAGCTAGTAATTTCTTCTCTGTGAATTTCTACCTCAGTAAATGATAGAGGCATGAGACTTCTGAGTAAAGAAGCAAAAGAAAAAGCTCTAGGAATGATTTGCTATCCAATTACTCAAATGATTGCAATTAACAGCTTTCACATTTTCATGAGTTTAAGAAAGAATTTGACCTTCTTTACAAAGAATCAGAAACTGAGTATTCTTTCTCTTAATCTCTCTCTAAAGCTGAGCTAATTTAATTTCTGGATGGCACTGATTGCTTTGCTATTGCGTGAGTGCAGAATTTGACCTTATAACTTATAAAAATTGGTTTTCAGTGTAACCACATTGGAGATGTTTTTATACAGTATTAATTGATGCTTATTGAAGGCTGAAGGGCTGATCATTTTAAGTTGTGGTATCAGACATGTCTTGCTTGTGGGCCTTTGTGACATAAGAGCAAGTACAAAGACTATTAAAATCTCTTTGTGAAAACACACAAAAATCAATCCTCTTCCACAAGGAGGTGCCCTCCAGCACAATCAATACAGACTGGTACAACAATATCTTATGAGGCTTCTCAGCTGCTTTAAACCTTTTTGCTCAGTAAAGCTCACAAAGTGCTGCTGCCTTTCATCTCCACAGGACTGTGCCAAATGAAGACATTTCTAAATGAGTTCTAGGGGCAAATCTTACCATCAGTTACCCCCCTGAAGATGGCTTTAAATTCAGCAGGGTTGTAGAGGACTGAATCCAACTTGGATTTCATTCAGTAGAGAGTTAAAGAAGATGAGTTTGTTTATTGCCTTGAGGCTTTTCTTTCCTTTACTATAGTTGTATTGCAGGTTCTTGATGGAAACTTTTGGTCTGCTTCTCGATTCTTGTATACTAGAGAGCCCAGAACACCAAAGGAATCTGAGTAACTACGATAAAGAGGTTCTTTTACCTTTTTTTCTATCATTAATCAATGTTATTATCTATAATTACAAGCCAACCATTAGAAACTAACTTCTTCAAGAGTGGTATGCTTTGATCAAGTGCATATCTATCAACTACTTTAACTTTGTTTTGTTTTGTTGGGGTTGTTGTGTGCCTCTCACCACACTTCTAACATAAGATTTTGGAAATCTTCTACAGTGACTCTCTAGTAATCAGATATTTTCCCTGGATAACTATGAGCCCCTGATACATACAACTATTTTGTTCCTACTGCCTATTATCCAGTTCAACTAATTTTATCTCCTGCTATGTATTCTTTGAAAATAAGCACCACAAAAAGCAAAGTGATAAAGAACTCTAGGTTAACATAATGCTGTTAAGAGTTAAACAAGGAAGGATACTCCACTAGGTCAGGTCAATATAGCTGCACACACATTTAATACAAAATACACTTGATAGGCTCGTTTAGTGAAAAAATTAAATAGCATTCTCTGTCCTTGTGCTGTATTTTTTTATGCTATGAGACATCAAACACCACGACTGAAACCAAATCCCATAAAATCTTGTCCAAACAAGCCCAGACAAATCAAAATCCCTTTTATGGAAATTAAACTTCTGTGAGAAGAAAACTCAACCAAATAGGCAGCTGCACAACACTGTAAATTAATACATTAGCCTTTCAGCCTTAGGAGAACAGAGTCTAAGTTCTGGCATTAGGTGCAAAAGCAAACAAATTTTGAGGTCTCAGGTGAGCCATGCTTGTGGTTGTGATAGCTTATTTTCAAAGAAAGGTCATTGTGATTTGGATGAATTACGCAATAGGTATTTAGCACCTGTTTTTATCACTACTAAATTAATTTATTAAGAGTGAAACCCAAATTTCCTTTACGAATATCCTTTATGAATAAAATCAATGCAAATGTGACAGATCTTGGTCTGCGAGGCAGGGAGTGGTAGCAAAAATGTTACTTATTCAGTATTGCTCCATCATTCCTTTCATTCTACAAGATACCTTAGAGATAAGTGGAATCATATGAGGACAGAACAATTTCCTAGCAAGCAGAGTATGTCTGATTCACAAGCACTCTGCTTGATCTTTTCTCCCAGTGATTGCAAATCCTCCAAAATCATTGATTTGATTCTATCCTTTTCAGTTGAGTGGAACTGCCACTTTAGGTCCTGTTTTGCATGAGATGTCTCTCCTGACAGCACTCCTGTGGAAATCAGGGGTCGGCCCGTATGTCCAATACCAAGACATTTTGCAGGAATTTCAAATAGGAGTAGAACCAAAGCATGAGAGTGGAGTACTCGGCACCCAAAACTCCTTGCATCACACAGTGGCATAAAACCGCTGTTCAGCTGAAACACAGCACTGAGCTTTCCACAGGACCTGTATTTTTCCCTTCCACCAACTCCTGCCAGCTATCTTGACCTTCAGTCTAGGAAAAAACTGCAGTCTGGGAATCCATTTCTGCCTGGCTACTATATTCCACATCAGACAACCAAGGTGGGGGTGGTATTCAGTGCAGGAGCTTTGCCTGAATTCACTGCTCCTTATGGGGAATTCGTAGGCCTCATCAGAAGAATTCTTTAGAGACTGTGAAGAAGTAGGAAATTGCATCCAGTGCGCAGCCTCTGGATGAACTGTATGCACCTGGATCAGCTTCAGATCAAATGAATCCTCGTTTGACCGTTCCTCACCCATATCTCAGTAGGTACCTATAAAGAAGGAAATATACTTTCTTATCATAATATTGTGAGGGGAAAAAGGATACACAGTGCAATTAGGAAATGTGTAACTGCTTAGGAATATAGGGCCCTCAGGTAATTATTTGCTTACTTTTTCATGAGGCTATATCTCCAAAGTATACAAGTGATTTTGACTTAGATGAGGTTGGGTGACTTTTAGTGGGGTAATGTCTTCTAAAATAACTTTGCACATGGCTGAAGGCTAATCATGTGCTGATAAACATGGTAGAAAAAGAATCTCTTTTCCCGTCATCTCTGATGCAAATATTCTTATATTAAAGTCTGCAGTCTTCATGATATGTTAGTCACAAAATAGGAACTTTTATTTCCTTAGGGAGCTGCTCCCTGGCTGTACTTTAGGTGTAAGCAGGACATGTTTCAATGAAGAAACACTGTTATGACTATAAATAGTTTGAAAAGAAGTGAGTTTTGTGAGGTTTAGTAAAACTATTTACATATATAAACTATGAAATTCAGTTTCTCTCAAATGGAATTCCTGATGGCCTGATACCCCTAAAATTCTGAGACCTAAAATACAGTGTTAGTTTTAAATCTTTTAGGGGGTTTTTGTTTTAAGAAGAAACCTATGATCCAAAGGCATTAGGCAATACTGAAGATTTGAAAGACAAACATCACAGGCTGATATAACCAGTCAATGGCATTAATTCTTAGCTACCATAGAATATTTCCATCTCTCAATCTCAAAGCATTTTAAAAAGTCAGGAGATTCCTGCCTGCTTGTCACAAGGGGTAACAGAAAAATAAGGGGCTTTGTAAAAGAGCGCTGGCAGTGCTGTAAACACAACCCAGACTGCCCGAGTCACAAGCTGATGATGAACATTCTTCCTTGTATATACCAATACTGGTCTTTATACCCAGATATTTCATACACTAAGACTAAATATTGTATTATTCCTCTGCCACAGTATTCTATCAGATATATTAACTTATCTGAGTAAGTTGATATGTCTGCCTTAGTTTCCTGAAAATGGTATTTTCACAATGAAAGAATGCAAAACAGAGGAACCCAAGAGAAGTGAAGTACATGGGATAAAAAAAAAAAATATAATTTTTCTCATCCGAAGAGAATAAACTACAGATTACAGTGTTCTAGTGATGACAGAGATATAGAATAAAAATAAGTAATAGCCTATTACAGGTCAAAAAAACCCCACCAAACACCACAGAGGAAAAAAACCTCTTAGATTTGCATGGAGAAGACAGCAAACAACTGGATGTGACAGCCCAGTTTTTTACTTTTTGTCTTCATTTACATTTATGCTGATTGGTTTGACCTTGCTTGATTCACACCCTCTATACAAGAATAAATGTATAAAGAAGGGGCAGAGGCAGAATGAATCAGTGTCCTCATAGCAAGTAAACATAAAAAACCAAACAGTAAGGCATACAAGATTAGCTTCATCCATATGATAATGAGGCATAATAGGGATATCTTGGGCCCAGTCTTGTTGAATTCAACAGACTTCAGGGTTCTTGTTTTATCTTATGAGAAAAATTCATAGTACCACTGTGAAATGCTGAAGACCTTACTGAGCCATTAAGTGGAGCTCTGCTGCCAGCAAATGTTGACAAAACCTGACGCTTCTGATTGTGCTTGGCCCTTGATCTCTATCCCTCCATAGCTCAGGCTTCCACCTGTGCAGAGAACGTTCACACATTCAGAAAATCATAGGTCACTTATAGGTATAAAAAAGGCAGAGAGACATCAAGTTCATAGACCTTAGGGAGGACTCAAAAAACATTTGAACTGTGTACACTTAAACACTGCTACTAAATATTATTTTCTCTAACTTCTTCTGAGAGAGATGATTATATTTGCAATCCATATGTCTCTACTACCTTTTGTAATTATTATACTTAACCTTAAAATCAGTAATTATCATTCTTTTTCTTGAAGTCTGGTAAAGACATTCTGGTTTACAGTTTTCCAGGGAAGATGCAATTTTTCTATTGTTAGGCAGAAACTGGTAGCAAATTCATGGGTTGTCTTATGGCAGTAATGGGAATCTGTTAAATGTTTTTCCTCTCAGAACCGGTTCTTAGCCCTTTTCTAATTTCCACAGCCATTTTGAAACTGGATAAAGGAGAAATTGAAAGTTTTCTATTTTTTACTTTGAATATATTATATGCTGGTACAGTTCTTCCTCTAGTCTGTTCCTAGAGATCTGGCTGTTGTCAGTATATTTTAAGTCTTCCTTGATCCACTTCTGTATCTTTCCTTCCTGTCTCACCAAAAAAACTGGCCTGTATGTCTCCTTTCCAGGACTATGAGACTGCCTGCTTTCATAGAGTTTTATTAGTAGATTTCATGGAAGAAATGAAAGATTGGGAAGAATTTACTCCAGGTTTTTTGTCTAGTTCTGATGGACCTGAGCAAATGTCTTATGAGGATCACACTGAGTTGCATCATACAGCTTCAGGATGGCAGGATCATTAATGACATCTCTTAATAGAAGCACTTGTATATTAATAATGTATACATTAATTACATGGCTATCATATAAAGTGCCTATAGAGTCTACGTACATGAATAGTATTCATGTAGTAAATCAGAAATCTATATGTCAACTGTAATTATCCATGCATTTTTAACTTTCCTTTTCCTGCTCCATTGGGCAACCTCACATTCCAGCACCCTGGAAAACTTAACCCTTTCCCTTTCTCTTTCCTTTTCTTTTCTTTCCCTTTTCTTTCCTGATAAAGTTTCCCTCCTTGTCCCACAAAATCTGAAGTCTCTTTCCAAAATCACAAGAGACTGAAGATCAAAATAGAATAATTTGGTTAAAGCCCAGATCTTCCTTATAAACAGACTTTCTACATCTAGAAAACCATTCAGAATGTGGTAACTAACATCTTAGTAAGTTTATACACCTTGAGATTTCCCTATAGGGACAATACAATCCTAAGTCCTCAAAGCCTATATACTTAAGGCATTTTCAGAGCCTCTTGTACTGTACCCTTAGCATGATAAATTCATAACATCAGGTGGTTATTTCTGGGCCTTTCAAGAGAAAGTAGATGAGGACAGCACGGCACAAAAAAAATCTCAGAAGCCCCACTTTTTGCAGGTGGAAGGTTTCTTCCTTCTTGTTGCCTTTATTTCCATTTCCACAGCCACATCAAAAGAGCAAAAGGTTTGGACAGGTCTACTGCTGAGGAACCCTACATTTCCTCAGAAAACCTGGGCCCAAAGACCCTATTACAGGATGGATCCAAGATAGTTTTTGTCATTCCATCAAAATACAGCAAGAAAACAGCTTAAGACAGATTCCACCACTTTAACTCAGCTTCTAGTAGAAGCTTAGACAAGACACGAAGTATAATCTCTCTTTTAAATGTCCCAAATTGTTGATAACTTTTCTTGAAAGAAACACCTTTAATATTTGAGTATGAGTACACAAATATCAGCAAACACATCTCTGCTACTTCTCTAAGACACTTTACTTTGATCTCACTGTCAAATCCTTTGTCAGGACTTAAGACTTTCCTTCATTGTCATTAAATTCATAACTTCATTGGCAGACAAATGATGAAACCGCTATTCAAAAATTCCTAAACATTCAAAGAACAGGTTTCTTTTTCCTCTCTTCTTTTTCTTTTTTTTTTCCCCCAGCGTAAGAGGCTCAGAGAAAATAAAAGGTTCTTGGGAATGCTGCTATAAAAGCCTTTTCTATTCTGGGGGGAGGAGCCGTAAAATATACTTCTGCCTTCACAAATAAACAGCAGAGAAACAACAAGCTGCTTGAGCATGGTAATACATCTCCTTCACATCCATGTCAATAAAAACATTATACCACGCTGTTTTGTGATCTATTCTGTAATTATGGCATAGCAACAACTGCATTCAGTAAAGAGTGGGTTACAGGTTCAGCTTTAAATCTGAATTTCATCTTTCAACAACGACACTACAGAAAAAGATTAGAAAGCCTGATAGGTATTGAATTTTTAAGGGGAACATGTGCTTTTCTTTATGCAAAAAAGGAATCTGCCGATTACCCCATAAACATCAAAAACCTGAGACATTAGACTGACTTGCTTTTCTGGGTGTCCTTTATGCTAGGTATATAAGCCCCTCTGTATTTGGAGGAGGTTTATCAATAATGTTGCTGTCTATGTACCAATCCTCATTGCTCTTTCTTGTCAGCATAGAGGTGTGTTTTTTAATGTGATGACTTTTTCTTAAACAAATCTCATTGAACATTCCAGATGGATCTTTTCTTAGCAAATTTGAAACCACTCCATGTAGCACAAAAATTCCTCAGCTTGAGTTATGTCTAATAGAAAGGACATCCTGGGTGTACAATCCAACAGATACTGAACTCATCTGATGTCCCATAATTAATGGTGTCTAAGCAAGCTATCCCAAGCTAATTTTTACTTCTCATGAGTTACAATTTACAGATTGCAGTTGCCAATTTGCAGTAAGACTGAGAGCTACAATCTTCTTTTCTTATGCTTAATGGTCTCAGGATTCTTTCTCTGTTCTTCCCAACTGGAAACAGCCATACATGACACACTGTCCTCCTAATCCCTGGAACTGCTGTCTGTCCCATTTAGGACTTGCATGAGAATTCAGCTCACATTTACAGTGATATTTTAGACTGATACCATTTTCAGACAGTGAGTCAGCAGGTCATGCTTCTCTGGCTAGATCCTCTTCTGTAAATTTTCAAAAATACTGACTTCCCATTACACTTTATGCACAGGGTCGTCCCCAAACACAAATCAGCCAAATAAACCTGCTTTTTGTCTTCCAAAAATATTACTAGCTGAAGACACCACACACACACAATTTCCGGACCTTTTTTCTATTATTTCACGTGAGAGATTCAGATACCTTGCTGTCTGTGTTTATCATAACCATCCCATCAAAATCTAAACCATCTTGCCATGAGAAATCTCTGTGTGCACCTGCTTTCAGAAAGT
Organism: Psilopsiagon aymara; assembly: GCA_024733675.1. Taxonomy (NCBI): domain Eukaryota; kingdom Metazoa; phylum Chordata; class Aves; order Psittaciformes; family Psittacidae; genus Psilopsiagon; species Psilopsiagon aymara. Next base: position 5,652 of record JANRGW010043997.1, on the reverse strand, counting down.
CGGATGCACTGGTCTGTTGATACAACTGATATAAATGCATGACGTCACCTAAGGTTTTAAGCAAGAGCCCAAGTCTGATGAAATTAGGATATGTACTGCTTAATGTTATCTGTTGAGGATGGAACTTAGAGCATTATTGAATACATTATTGATAGAGTTAGAGGCAATATGAGAAGGGAAAGACATTCATTAGTGTGGGGTTTTTTTTCCTCCCTCCTTATTTTGAGGGGTTAAAACTCCTGAGTCCTGCTTCAACCCTATGTGTAACTAAGCAGCGGAGCTTACTATGTGCAAAAATGCCACACAGACAAAAAGCATGGTGAGATGTTAGATGTTAAGTGTCAGGGATATAAAATGAGTATTACTCACTAATTGGTCAGATTATGCTCTTGGTGGAATTTTTTGTTTCTTTTCTGATAGACATGCAGTTCTGAGCTAAACCCAAATGCAGCAATGTTTCTCTTCTCCCTTTAAAAATAACTCCGACCCCAATGTCAGCAACTTAACAATCACGCGCAAGTTGACAATAGCTCTTTGTAAAGCGCATATTTGTTTCCAAGGAAAACAAATTCCACAGGCAAAGGATTCCAGGTTCAAATATATGGTTTCAGTGTAAAAACTCACAAACTTCTTAAGCCAGCTGTGTTACATCCTTTTTAGTTCAATCACAGGAACCAAACAAAATGCAGGATACATTGTGCCACCAGAACTTTGTGCCTTCATTTCAAATCATACTGACTTCCAGGAGATGCCCAAATCACCTGTAGCCAAAGGTCCATCCATCCATCCATCCCAGGGTAGACAGCAGCAGTGCTTAGAAAGAGCATATGGGAAGAGACTGACTCTGACATGTTCTTCGAAGGTCTGACAGTCTCTGCATTAGGGACTTCCTGATTTGGAGAGATCAGCTTCATCATCCCAGTCAAGAATGATTGTTGGCCATTTATTCCATGGATTTGTCTAAGCAATTTTTCTTTATTTGTTTAAGACTTGTGCTGCCCAAAATAGCTTACATCAATACATTTCACAAATGAATTATTATGCTATGTGATGAACTACTTCCTTAAGGTTCTCTAAATGCCTCAAGTGCCTTTTTTTTCCTATTGCCCTCCACTAAATTCCTGTTATGAGACTCAGTAGGTTTTTATTCCTTATTTTTCTTCTTCAAACAATTTATAATGTTATAGACCTCAATTTTATTCCTTCTCCACTAACTGTCCCAAGCTGAATCCTTTCAAGTTTCTGCTAATACTGCCATTTTTAAGCCTTGCTTATTCTCATGACATCTCTCATTATCTTTCTAGGTCTCATATAACCTGAAATGTGGGAATCAAGCAAAGGAGCAAGAGAAGGATACATGGTATGTGGAGCTGCTTTCCTGGCATTTAACTGGCATAAAGCATTAACAAGTTAAACTGAGGTTCAAAGACTGGTTTTGCCACAGCCAAGCTACGTTACTTACACAAGGCTAGATTATGATCATAGAAACTACTCAGTTGAATAGATTGCAAAGTTCCAGGAACTGACCTTTCCTTATGTGGCATTGCTTCTTCAGCCATTAAGGCTAGAATCACAAATTTCATGAACTGTGAAGTAGAGCATCAGAATGTTTAAAAGATAACTTGTTACTGGGCAGAATAATCCCCTACATATTAGTGAGAATTAAACATGCAAGAAAAAAAATCATGACAGCTTGAATGCTGAGTAGGCACATGCATGCACTGCATAAAACTATTGGTCCTTTTTTGGGTGTGGGCATCTATTCTGGGCTCCAAGGAAACATTTGACTGCCTCAACTCTTATGAACTCCCTCCTGCAGTGTCACACTGAAACTCTGAAATGGTAATACAGAGATGTTCTTCCTTTTATTTCTCTGTAGATGCAGATCTTGGTTTTCACCCATTTTGTCTCTCCCAGAGTTCATTCCCGCAGGAAGCACAGAAGCCCTGGTACAGCAGACCAAAGCTTTTGAAAGGTTCCATGGAGGCCATTAGATATCCTAAATACTAGCAGTTGGGCTCACAGAGCCTTGTAGTATGGAGCAGAGCAGTGGCTGAAATTACTTTTCAAGACTAACCTTTGTGGCTTAATCTGCAATGTAGCTGAAATTTGCTAGTCCCAAGAATGTCTTGAAGCTTAGTGCACTGTTTAAGACTTGTAAATGCCCACAAGAGCTTCATGAACAGCGGGGAAGGCAGCTTGAGCCCACAAATCCTGGCCACCTTTGCACAGATCAGTGCTGAACCACTCGTAGCAGGGACTCCAGTCTGTAGCAGGGCTACAGTCTACCAGCATTGGTCACAAAAGATCAGTGTGAGGATTAAAGGGGTGTATAGAGCTTCAGCAGAGAGCTTTATACAAAAATTGAATGAGTTGTCTACACCAGTAGAACTCAGAAGACATATTTTTGTTTAATTCATCTTTTATTATTGGTCTCATGCTATGGCCCAGGTCTTGATCCCTTGTATAGCTTTCTGAGTAATGTAACAAGTAAAAAAAGTGTCCTGTGCATATACCAGGCTAGACAGGCATACACATTACTAAATACAGGCCACAGACTCTATCAGCATAAAGCTACTTAGCTGACTTCAAGGAAACAAAGCTGATTTACACCAACTCACAAGCTGACCCATTATCCTGTAAGGTATTTCTTTTCTTTTTGTGTGAGCATGTGTTTTGTTGTTTGTTGGTTTTTTTTTTTTTTTTAATATAGTGGGACAATAAAGTTCACTGCATTTACAGCCCAGAACACTCTCTGCATGTTCCACTATCTTATTTGCTCTGTTAACAGTTACCAAACACTGTGCAGATGGTTTTACTAAATTATCAAAATCACTCCAAAGTCAGTTCTGATATCCCTATCCTTGGGGATATACTAGCAGGGCCAAACATAGCCCTCATGTGGCTCTGTTAGCCTAACACATTTGGCCCACTAATCACAAAGAGCACTGCCTCAAATTACCTCCTCTCTCCTGTTCTTATCTCCGTTTACTGACTATGTACTTATCTTAGTCCCTTCCTTATCTAAAGCACTGCAATCTTCCAAGTCCCCTAATGCACTTCATGCTACAACTCCTGTTGTCATCGAATATTATTTTCCCTTTCTGCATTTTACTTTTTCTCTTCCTTTTCCTGGAGCACTCCCAGAAGCACTGGCGTCTTAAAAAAATTACTGCTGTTTACAAAGTTTATTACTTTCCATCATTTCTTATGATTCTCCTGCAGCATGTCTTTCAAACAATTATCTCTGATTTACTATATCGGTCATATAACCTCCTCCTTCCTGTTCTAATCAGTTCTGGATTAGGTAGTTGGTAGGGCCAGATTGCCCCGACAGATTTTTTCCCATCTCTGTGCCTCACCCAGGCATGCTGGGATCACGCTCTCTCTGGCTTTCTATGTACACGCAGAGCTCCTCACCAGGTCTTCCAGGGCAGGCTCATCCCAGCCAGCTAGGCAGCAGCCCTAACTGTGCATTTCAGCAAACGTCTCAAGATCTGCAGAGCTGGCACCTCTGCAAAAACACCTCCTTCTGCCTCTATTTAGGTCATGTAGCCATATGCCACTCCCCATGCAAAGCTTTTACTGAAAGCCACCATAGAGAGCCCTTTGCAGTACATCTATAACACTCAGCTCTCTATACCTAAGTTTCTATAAAGTGCCACTGTACTTAACAAACAAGAACACTGTTCACTAAAATATTGTGGGTGAGTGAAGAATTGGTTTAAACTATCTCAAGATAGATCAGCTGGGTCCTGTTACAGAGGGGAGGAGGAAAAAACCCAGTGAAATCTCGTCTACTCTTTTTAGGGCGACAGAAAGGAACCGCCATGGAGTGCACCGTGGATTGCACAGCGAAAATGCTACTTTGCAGCTCAAGTATCTACCCAGTTACCTGGAGCACACAGAGATACTACTTTTAAATCAAAACAAATAACTGTTACTCAGAAACTAATAAAGATCAAACCAAAACAAAATAAAAAATTACAAATGTGTAATTACCTCTCTACCGTGCAACTAAAAAAGTATGGACATGGGTAGAAGAGCTTTTTGCAAGAGCAAAGACACAGACCTATGGCTTCCCAGACCCAAACGCTTGATTGTGACCCTGCCTCAGGGGTACCTTCATGTAGCCTCTACTGTCAGCAGGAAGCTCATTTTAAAAAAGAAAGAACTTAAGGGTTTGCTGTGTACATCTGAGGTCAGTCCAATAAAAGTATGCATTAAGGAGAATACTGCAGCAGTATTAAAGACCAGATACATTTCCAGGGTAAAAAACGTAATAGTTTTGGAGAACATGATGTCTGGATACCTTCTAGTTTATTTATCCCTTCTTTTGGTGACGTTTGCTGTGTCATTTTCACTCAAAAATAGTTCTTTGGGAAAATGTCAGTGAGATTCTTCATAGGCATTTTCACATCATTACATAAGAAGATGGCACAGATATTTTCTTCCCACAGAAATTATATTGGTATTTAAAGGGGGAAACCAATATTTCAACCTTCTGAAGTAAAAGATGAAGTTAACTTCACCTACCTACGCAGTTATGAAAGATGGGCAGTAAGGTACAGCACTTCGGTGATGTATGTATGATTCTTAGAGATATGACAGTTATCCTTTGAGAAATCTTGTAGTTCTAAAGTCATAGAATCACAAAATGTTTTGGGTTGAAGGGACCTTAAAGCTCATCTAATTCCAACCCCCTGACATATGCATGGACACCTTCCACTAGACCAGGTTGCTCAAAGCCCTGTCCAACCTGGCACTGAACACTGCCAGGGATAGGGCAGCCACAACTTCTCTGGGCAGCCTGTGCCATAGGTTCACATTTCACCACTCTTGTAGTGAAGATTTTTTATGTAATGTCTAATCTAAATCTACCCTCTTTCAGCTTAAAGACATTCCCTCTTGTCCTATCACATACCCTTGTAAAAAGTCCCTCTCCAGCCTTCTTGCAGGCCCCCTTTAGTCACTGAAAAGCTGGTCTTGGGTTTCCTGAAGCCTTCTCTTCTCCAGACTGAACAACCCCAGTTCTTTCCGCCTGTCTTCATAGGAGAAGTGCTCCAGTCCTCTGACCATCTTTACGGCCCTCCTCTGGGAATCCTGCTGCTCCGCCAGAGCCTACCACTCCTGTAGTGGAAGCAACAGAAGACTGCAGTTGCCTCTTCTCTAAGAGAACAAGGAGGGCAGGGCTCAGTAATGCAATGCAGATGGTCCAGTTCTCAGCCTGAAATCTTAGCAAAACAGGGGACTTTAAACTGGAGTTTCTGAGGCACAGGCACCTGCTACCTCCTTCCCAAGCAGAGTCGCCTCTGATTAAAAAAACACAAAAAACCCCACACACAACCAAAAAAACCCCAAACAGCCAGGTAAGAGAACTGAAGAGTTGATCACCTAGGCTATTAAAACTAGATCCAAGTGGGGTACTTCAGGGTGATGATGCTTAGAATGTAAGATATCATATTAATTTAGACTCCCAAAACATCTTTGACAGAGATTATTTGTCCTCAGTGCATTAAAGTTAGCACTAAGTAAGGCTGCTCATGAGTGCTATTATCTGTAGTACATAAACTGAAGATAACCTTCAGAGGGAAAGTACAGCCACTAACAGTTCAAAGATCTCCTCACATTTTGTACACATTGGTCTCTTTT